>JBBPBX010004948.1:14262-30778 GCA_038048925.1 Garcialebias charrua
TTTATAGATGGCCTCCCTTCACACCTTATAGCCATCCTCTCACTCCAATATTTTTTTTTATTTTTTTTTATTTTATTTTTTTTTTATTTTTTATTTTTATTTATTTTATTTATTTTATTTTTTTTTTTTTTATTTATTTATTTATTTTTTTTAATAGAGAAAGAAAGAAAAGAGAAAGTGAGACAACAAAACAAAACAAAACAACAAAACAACAATTGTCCACAGAAAGAGCACAAGGCAAACACACCAAACCTCCGTCCACAATCCTGCAAAGCACATGACAGAACACAACAACGAAACATACAAGCATAAAGACTGATAATATTCATGACCTTGCAAATATTTCTATAAATACACATACCCATACCTACAAATATATATACAATATACATACATATATATTTATATTCATTTATATACCCATCTACATACATCTACTATACATCCCTGCATCCATTTGTGTGTGGTTGTGAGCATGCATAAGTGAATGAGGTTCCTCCAATAGAACATTTAGTAGCGACTGTGAAGCATCAGAGACCCGTCCCCCCAAAGCCCGAGACAGACGAAGGGGCGATCAAAGCCCAAGACCCCAGGAAGGACCCCGAGCCCAGAGTCCCCAGGACCACCCGAACAGGACGAGCCACTCGTCCACTCCCCAGATCCGACCAAGTGGAAGAACCGGACGAACCCCACCAGGGACCACACACAATGACCCCCCGGGGTCAACAGCGACAATACACAGGCCCCCGCCGGAGCCCGCTGCACCGACGTAGCCCCAGGGCCGGTCACCGAGGCTCGGGCACCGGGGACGCCCATCCCTCAGGTCCAGACCTGACAGGACCAGAGGACCCGAGCCCCACCAGGCAGCCACCAGGCCGAGCTGACAAACGCCCAAGCGCCCAGCCCCAGATAGTGAGGGCCCCAAGCACGCCCGTAGGCAGAGGAACACCCACCAGGGGGCCACGTGGCAGGAGCGCGACACTGGGTAGCCTCAGAAGTATCAGAGAGGGGGCAGTCCAAGTCCCAGCCTGACACTTAAACATTCATACACAGACACACTCATTCAGACCCACCCTCATCCTCACCCTCAGTCACAGAAAGACAAACAATAACGACACGCTCCATTCATAATCCCGATGCACACTCTATACCCCCTAGGTCCAAGACATGTACCTGCTCCCTACATGGGGCAGCCCACATCCAAACCCAGGAGGTAGACCCATTCATTCTGGGGTGGAGAGCAGCAGACGTCCAAGATCCGGCCCACCCCGCGCCCTGCCGACAGGACAGGACACCCGAGCCCAAGCAGCCCCAGAGGGAGCGCACTGCCAGCCCCGCCCACGGCGAACCCACAGGCCCCGAACCCCCCCACACCCCAGCACACCTCCTGACGGCCCACCCCCAGAATGTCCGCAAGGCAACCAGGGGGGCAAGAGAAAAATAAATAAATAATATATAAATAAATACATAATAAATAAAATTGAAATTAACAAATCAAGACCCCGACACACACACCCCCGTCCCCAAATGTACTGTTGGTGAGTGTTGTTGTAAAGTGTATTTAAAAAGGAAAGAGAAGGAGCAAAGGCTGGCATTATACCAGTTTCCCCTCCACTCCAACTCTAACCCAGGCCCTAATTGTCTAGATGCATAATGTTGAGTGAGCATAGGCATGGGGGCGAGATTGATGTCATCCCGCCACCCATAGCCATAGTGCTCACTCCATTCCCTATATGTGACTTTTATGAAGATGTTTATGAATGAATGTCTAAAGTGTATATAAAATTGAGTCCCAGGTGCTCTTAACAACAGAGATGTAAAAGCCGTGCAGCCCTTCTTTGATGACAAGGTGATTTACTGATGCCTTTATAACAAAACATCTGGTCTTTGCTGTCTTTATCCCATCTGTAAATGATAAATGGATACCTGGCTGTTGCAGGTTGTAGGTTCATCTAAGTCCGTGCTGCAACATCCCGTCAGGCAGTTCTGTTTCTTTGATCGACTTCCAGCAAGTTCTAGATCCTGAGAGACGCAGATTGTAAAAAATAGTAAATCAACTATGTTCTACCAATTAAAGTGAACACAAAAAAGCCACATTCATTAATTTGCCTTCATTTTGTTTTTAGCTAATTATTGCTGTTGAAGTAATTGCAGTATATTTTGTCAGCTCACCTGATGGTTGATGTCCACTGTGTCCTGCGGAGAGCTGGACAGGTAGCTATATCGTCCTGCATCACAGTGATCTTGTGGCAGAGACAGATGACTGTAATAATGTCTGAGAGGAGACAAAAGTGCACATTTGATTATTTTGGAGGACATTTTTTATTTATTATAATCTTTAAAACAGATATCTATGTAACTGCTTGTTCAATGAATTTTGTAAAGTCCATCAGTAATGACAATAAATCCGCTAAATGTAGCTCTTTATAGATGCAGAAAGTTAAAACAATTCAAGGCTTGCTCCCAACAGATGCAAAATTTTAATTTGTCTGTGTTTTGTTATGTAATATGTTAATTTGCCTTTCCTCGTGACTGCACACTTCCGCTGCTGAATCAAGCTAGAAAATCTTGAATGCACGAGAGCACAAGAAACGTTTTAAACATGTTCACAAAATAAAAGTCACATAAATGTATTTATATTTAAGATTATATGATTATAATGATTTATGTTTTCTTTAAAAAAAAAAATTGAGAATGCCAGCAGTGTTGCAATAATTTATTGTTTTGTTCATTTACCAGTATTTATTATGGACATCAATGGGCACCAGTGTCCCTCACGACACAGAAAGGAAGAAGCGGGTAAAGATGGATGGATGGATGGATGGATGGATGGATGGATGGATGGATGGATGGATGGACGGATGATGTTTTTTAACATAATGGATGTTAAAGCATGTTGAAACTTGGAAATGAAAAGATATGCAAACACTTTCAGGTATACAAGGATATTAAGTATACCTGTCTTGGTAGGAGGGGCTAGATGTGTTTATCCCCGCCCCCATAGGAGGAAGGGGTAGGTTGAGGTGCTGCAGGTTGAGAGGAAGTGGTTCCCAGGATCCTCTGTTTGCATCAGCGCCTCGACTCCTCTGGCCTTTGATCTGCAAGGTGATTGGACGCTGACTGGCTGCGATGAGACGCAGAGCATCCCGTTGGCTCAGGTGTGCTAGACTCCGCCCACTCATCTAGGGACACGAAATTTAAAAAAGAAGGAACATTATTTTAGATAATACCCGGTCATCCATCATGTTAGTTTCACATTTCTTCTTACACAAGTTCAAATGTAAAAGGTTTAATTTTATTTATGAGTGCAGGTACAATTCAATACAAATGGATTTACGTTCCATAGTTTGTTTGTTTTTTACGAGTCTTTAAAAAAACAAAAAAAAAAACAAAGCAAAAAAATTGTAGAAACGTTTCATCTTTCGTCCAAAAGACTTCCTCAGTCTGAGCTGCTGTGTTCAGCTCAGTCTTATAAATAGCACCCTCTCACAGTGGATCAACCAGTTGGCTGATGACAGCCTGAAACCAGCTGCTCACATGATCAAGGAGGACCATCAGCCTAACGATGGATCGTTAGCACCCTGATGGTTGTTTGCTATTCACAGAGGGCTGAGTGATACTAGCAATAACAGCATTGTAAGAGGGGGACAGTTGAACCCGGAGGCCTCCACCTCTGTTTAATGATGGACGGTTTCTTTTCACAAAGATGGCCTCCTTTACTCCTCTCTCAAACCATCGTTCCTCTCTATCAAGGATGTGAACATCTTCATCCCTGAAAGAGTGACCGCTGGCCTGGAGATGAGTGTAGACTGCAGAGTCCTGACCTGATGATGTTGATCTTCTGTGCTGGGCCATCCTTTTGGCCAGTGGCTGTTTAGTTTCCCCGATGTAAGACTGATCACAGCCCTCCTGACACTGAAC
Organism: Garcialebias charrua; assembly: GCA_038048925.1. NCBI lineage: Eukaryota > Metazoa > Chordata > Actinopteri > Cyprinodontiformes > Rivulidae > Garcialebias > Garcialebias charrua. Next base: position 18,184 of record JBBPBX010004948.1, read on the forward strand.
AGCATACACAATATTACTCTGTTTGTGCCGGGGGACTGGATCTTTGGGATGAACCAGTCTTTGCCGTAATGTATTTTGGGGTTTAAAAGCCACTGGGACGTTGTGTTTAGAAAATAAACGTCTCAATGTCTCTGAAACTCCCGCAACATACGGAATGACCACTGGTCTGGGTCTGGGTTCCTTCTTTTCACCTGATGGCTGGCTGGAGTCCTGTTTGGGTTTCTTCTCTGCTTTCAGGAAGGCCCAGTTAGGATATCCACATTTCTCTAGAGCCTGTTTTGTGTGTGATTTCTCCTTCTGTCTGGCTGCTGAGTTAGTGGGGACGCTGTCTGCTCTGTGATACAGAGTCCTGATGACTCCTAACTTGTGCTCCAGAGGGTGATGGGAGTCAAACTGTAAATACTGGTCTGTGTGGGTGGGTTTGCGGTACACCTCAGTTTGCAAATTTCCTCTATCAGAAACTGAGACCTCACAGTCCAAGAAAGCCAACCTGCCATTTTTTACATCTTCTCGTGTGAACTTGATATATTTATCCACAGAGTTGATGTGATCAGTGAAATGTTGGACTTCCTGAGATTTAATTTTAACCCAGGTGTCGTCAACATACCTGAACCAATGACTTGGTGGTCTCCCTGAAAAGGACGTCAAGGCTCTCTTTTCTACCTCCTCCATGTACAGGTTGGCAACAATAGGAGAAACTGGAGACCCCATAGCACACCCATGTTTCTGCCTATAATATTGCTCCCCATATGTGAAGTAGGTTGACTGCAGGCACAGTTTCAAGAGTTGACACAGTTGTTCTGTGGAAAGCGTGGTCCTGCTGTTCAGAGTGGTGTCTGATTTTAACCTTAAACAGACCACCTCTACTGCCTCATCAACAGGAATGCACGTAAAGAGTGATGTGACATCAAAAGAGACCATTGTTTCATCAGTCTCCATGATGACATCCCTCACCTTATCCACAAAGTCCATGGTGTTCTGTATGTGGTGTTCTGAGCTGCCAACTAAAGGGATGAGTACAGACGCCAGATATTTGGAATCATTGTAAGTGACCGAGTTAACATGTATAAGACTGAGCTGAATACAGCATCTCAGACTGAGGAAGTCTTTCGGATGAAAGACAAAACGTTTCTACAAATTTTTTGCTTTGTTTTATTTTTTGAATGTCCAGAGGACCAGACTTAGCTTTTTTAGATTTTTCTAGATTATTGAGCATGCATCAGGGTCTCTTGTTTCATATTTACCACCGGATCAATCATCTGCAGACCCATGATAATTGTTACAGGAACAAAGTCCGTTTGGGCCAATTTTCAATCTCCCTCTTTATCCAGCAGAGATTTATATAACAAGTATCTGAGATGTTCTGTTCAGCCAGTCTTTGTTTGAAACATGACACATTTGGGAAAAGTTAATGAAAATCTTAAGTGTCAGTAAAAGAGCGTAATTTGTTTCAAGAATCTATTTTGGTCATCGTGTTCTGCTCAGAATGTTCGTTTGCATCCGACTGAAGTGTGCTCAAACACAGCCGGGATAAAAAAATAAAAAAAAGAGAGGAACAACAAACAGAAAACTAACGCTTCCAGTTCAGACTTGTTGCATGCCAAAAAAAATTAAATATCCATAATCAACAAAATCTCTAAAATCTTCACTTCTTGGGGCTTTTGTGTGTTTGTTGACTTTAGACTGAAAAGCAGAGTAAATAAAATGTAAAACCACTAAAGCTGTAGCTCTTCTTCGCTGGATCTCATGATCGCATCAAACCATCTGAACGGAAATCTGTTCTGAGAGTCTTAAAGAAAAGAATCCAAACCATAAAAACGGATTTAATTTAGTGCGAGCTACCTTCTAACTGTCAACACTTGTGTGAACCCTTTTTATTAGTTTTAGCTTTCAACATCTACCCACTTGGGCAGTCAGTTTTATACTTTTCATAATTTTAGCATTTCAGACCACATAAAAACTCGTTGGGGAGATGGGAATTTTAGTTTTTGTATCTTTCATACTTAAAAAAAAATATTTAACTGAATTTAACGTTTTTGATGCTATTGAAATTTATGCCGGTTTTTAATTTTAGCATTTAAAGTTTTGCTGGGCCAAATTAGGCTTTTAGCTACATTTTTGTTCATTTTAGATTTTAGCTACAGTTGACCTGATTTTAGATTTTAGCTATTGTTGAGCTGGTTTTAACAAATGTTTTGCTGACTTTAGCTGTTGGTAATTTTAACAACAGTTTTGTTAATTTTAGTTTTAGCTACAGTTTGGTTAATTTTACAATTTAGCTATTGTTGAGCTGGTTTTGGCCAATATTTTTCTGGCTTTAGCTTTTTAAGTTTTGTTAATTTAAGTTTATAGCTATGGTTTTGCTCATTCTAAAATTTGGGTACTGTTTTGCTGCTTTTAGTTACTGTTTTGATAATTCTACTTTAAGATATGATTGTACCCATTTGAGTTCCCTTATCAGTTAGTCCACTCAGTGCAACAAATGACTATGGGAATTGCGCCCCCGCGCGGTTCACATGAAGTAATACAATCACGCCTTTTAAGGCAGGTGGGCGTCAGCGTCAGCAAGGAGGCCTTGCCCTCTTTGCATAAAAGAGGCTGACGCCCCACCTTCATCCTCTTTTGCCCTTCACCTTGCTTCAAACCTGAGCTTCGCAGGACTCTCTGTGACTGGATCGCTCGACTGGAGGTGAGCTCGCTCCCTGCCCTGAGCGTTACAGAGAACTTACCTGTGAGCACTTGGGTTAGCGGAGGCTAACCCAGTGTCGTCGACTTTAACTTTCGAGGTTTTTCTTCTGCTCTTTTCTTAGCTCAACCAACGAGACGCTAACTGTGCCACACGCTACCTGCGTAGCTAACAAGCTAGCAGGCTAGCCACTGAGAGCAGCTTAACGAGAGGACTTCTTCGGACCACGTTTAGCGGAAGGCTAACTGGCTACAACTCGACGTCTCTTCTCAGCCATGGCTCTGGAGAAGAGCAAGAGGATGTCGAAGAACTCCAACAAGACCAGCAAGCCAACGAGCCCCGGCTCCCGAGCCTGCCCCAGCGGATGTGGTTATTCCCTCTCAGCGGCGGACACCCACGAGGCCTGTCTTGTCTGCTTAGGGATGCTACACGGCAGAGTTGGTCTCGTGTAAATCATGTATGCACAAAAAATCACTCAAATGTGTGTGTAAAAAAGACAAATTGTTCTTTAAGCACAGCAATAAAGTCTTAGAAAACAAATAATGTTCTGTGTGTTGACTTAAAAAAAAAACACAGCACCTTTTTTATGCAAAGTGTGTCAATAAAGGGGGGGTAGCACTCATACTCGGCCACCCCGACCCTAATGAGACACGAACAGTCAGGGCAGACAATGAGCCCCTGTGGGAGGCCAGAGGTCTGTCTACAACAGACAGACACTCTGGCTACCGCAGAGGGACAGGCAAGTCCGCCGGTGGGGCGAACGGGAGGGGGCCACTTCCCCCCTCCCTTCCCCTTGACACACAAACATCACAGAATACACATGCCTTCCAGACTGAGTGCACACGCTGGTGCCTGGAGTGCATGCAAACCAGGCACGTGGGTCATGTCCACTGTCACCCTGGGTCTCAGGCTGAAGCTCTTCAAGCATCTACCTCCCTTCTTGGGGGTGCTGTCGTCTTCCATCAGCCTAGACCGTGCTCATGTCCTAAGAGACGAAATCTCCACCATGATGCAGAAAGAGGTGATCAGAGTGGTCCCTGCCCATGATGTAAAAAAGGGTAATTACAGCAAGTACTTCCTGGTCCCAAAACGGGAACAGGGCCTGAGACCCATCTTGGACCTCTGGGGTCTGAACAAAAGAATACAAATGTACAAATTCAGGATGTTAACACTCAGACAAGTTCTCTACTTGGTTCGCCCGAGAGATTATTTTTGCACTATTGATTTGAAGGACGCCTTCTTCCACGTGAGCATCCTGCCCTGCCACAGAAAATATCTCTGCTTTGCCTTCAAGGACACTGCGTTTGAGTTTTTGGCAATGCCTTTTGGCCTGAAAACTGTCATGCGGTCATTTACGAAATGCCTGGACGCGGTCAAGGGGTCAGAGTTCTCAATTATCTAGACAATTTGCTGATTCTTGGATACAGCAGAGTCCAAGCAAAGCTGCACGCAGAAAGGGTGATGTCTCACCTGGAAGCTCTGGGTTTCGTTATAAACCTGGAAAAGTGCAATCTGACCCCATCCCAGATTACCGTATTTCTGGGAGTACAACTTAACTCCATATTGTACAGGGCAAGGCTCTCAGAGGCACAGGTTTCATCCCTCCACCTCTGCCTAGCACGTTTTCAGCTAGGCCAGACAATGTCTCTCAAGTTGTAACAGCGTCTCCTGGGCCTGTTGGCGGCAGCTATCGTCTGCGTGCCCCTGGCCTTATTAAAAATGTGCCCTCTACAGATAATAAACAATTGCAACTTGCCCCCCTCAGTGAACGAGGGGGATACTGATTGGCCCAGAGTGCATGAAGGCTCTGGAGCCATGGAAGGACCCTATAGTGTTCAGCAAAGGCGTCACACTGGGGAGGGTATTGTCCAGAGTCCTGGGGCCTCATGTACAAAGACTTGCGTGGATTTCCTACTGAAAAGTGATGTACGGTCAAATCCAGAAAAGTGTGTACGCACAAAAAAATCCAGATGTATCAAACTGTGCGTACACCGGAATCCACGCACATTCCTTTTGTACATCACAATTAACGTGGAACTGAGCGCACGTGAGACACCTCCCCTGACACGCCTTCATTTACATATGTTAAACAGATGCAAATTACTTCCTGCATGTGTGAAGGACATGTTTGTTTGATCCCTGCGCGATCAGAAATCATTTCTAGATTCAGGAAAATAATGAATTTAATATAATATGAGTGAGGAAAATAATCCTAAGTAAGAATAGTAATAAAATGTGTTCATCACGCAAAGAACGAGTGATTGTGTGTCGGTATTTGTGTGTGCGCGCACCCTGCTTTGGTGCGCAACGGCTCATCCATTCATTCTGAGTGAAAATATTAACTTTGCGCACGAGTTTATTACCATAATTACTGTAAACACAGAGGAACTTAGATGTTTGGTAGAACATAGATCTTTGTTTATTTAATAGATGACATGAAGAAACGGGTCTGTGCGTCTCAGTGGAGACTTTTCATGACATGACGTGATGTTGGAGTCTCCAAACGCTGCGCGCGCCGCAGCCTTGTGCGCAATCTGTTTGTCTGTGAAGCTTTTACTCTCCTACAAGTTATATATGGTGTACTTTCACGTGTCATTTTGGAGAAATCTACAATAAACGCAGATCATGAATCACCTCCAGCTGCCGTGTAACCGGCGAGGGTGCGCGCGCGCTCCAAAGCGCGACCACTCAGCCTTTGGAATCATATAGATGAGACATTCCATTGATCAGGCTTTGTGTGGACTGGACAGCCCTGATCGGCCTGCAGCTCCCTCATAGCTCGGGAACAGTTTGATCGCTGCTTCTGATGTGCGTGATGCTCCTGTGTTGCTCCAGAGCGCAGCAGTGCCAAACTGAAAAATGATTATTTCTGGAAACGGCTGATAAGCCATATCCTAGATCAGAAAATTATATCTGTTTATAAATAAATGCTCTGCGTGTTACACTACGTATTTATTATATCCTCCAGTAAGGCTGAATGAATCCGTTCCTGTTAAATTTATTTTTGGCACAACTTTGCGCGTGCTTTATTTAACTGCGTCATGTGGATGTAATACTTGTTAATCGTGTGTTTGATGGGAATATTAATCATTTTCACATCATGAACAGTTAATAATAATAATAATAATAATAATAATAATAATAATAATGAATTCAATTTATAACGCACTTTTCATTAATGAAAATCTCAAAGTGCTACAAGGTGCAACATAATTGAATGTCAATAAAACAAATAATAAAACAATTACAATCAACAACAGTATCAGCTAAGATCAAAAGTAGAATCATGAGGAGTAGAGTATGCTCGGTTGAAAAGAAAGGTCTTCAAGCCGCTCTTAAAGTCAACCACAGACTGTGGGGCTTCAGTTTTTCAGGATCACCTGTAAGTGTCGCCAAAGGAACAAGAACCACAGAAACGTGCGTACGTGTGCTCGGGAGCTGGCGTGGAAATGTACTTGGATGCGCACATATTCACGTTCAGTTCAGTTTTGATACATACGGGGTTTTGCGTGGATGGTGCCGTACGCAAGGTTTTTGTGCGCACGCACGGTTGATACATGAGGCCCCTGGTCACAACAGATGCATCAAAAACAGGATGGGGAGGCCACTGCAGAAACCAGCACACACGTGGGGTCTGGAACCAGCAGGAGGCCAGGCTTCACATAAATTTCCTGGAACTCAGAGAAGTGTTTTTGTCTCTGAAACACTTTTTATAGGAAGGGGCTAGTTGCACAACAATATGTCTTGATAAGATCAGACAACAGGACCACAGTCTTCTATATCAACAGAGAAGGTGGGACAAGGTCCCAACCCCTCCTCAGGTTGATGCAGTAACTGCTCACGTGGTACAGCTCAGGAATCTTGTTGCTGAGGGCGACCCACGTCCCAGGCGAGCTGAATCACGAGGCAGATGCCCTCTCAAGAGGGCCCCTCCTCCCCTCGGAATGGCGGCTGAACCCACGCATCGTGGACCAGGCCTGGGCATTAAACGGGAGGGCCGACGTAGATCTGTTCGCTTGCAGCTACAATACGCACTGCGCCCTGTATCATTCAATAAGGGAGACAGATGCACCGCTGGGGACAGATGCCCTGACATACAACTGGCCAGTGGGGAAGCTGTATTATGCGTTTCCACCTGTTCCCCTGATTCAAGTGACGGTGGAACGTGTACGCAGGGGAGCTCTCTCTCTAATACTGATAGCCCCCAGGTGGCTGCAGAAAGCATGGTTCCCAGAGGTGATTTCACTGCTGGCGGGGACATCATGGCAGCTGCCCCCCCACAGGGACCTGCTGACCCAGGCCCATGGGCAGATCCTTCATCCACGCCCAGAACTGTGGCAGCTCTGGACCTGGCTGCTGAAAGGGACTGGCTAATGGCCTCTGGACTGCCCAGTAATGTGGTAAACACAATACAGGGAGCGAGGGCACAGTCTACTCAGACCCTCTACGCTTGCAAGTGGCATGTTTTTGAGGTCTGGTGTCTAAAGAGGAATATTATCTCATATTCCTGTGATGTAGTCCAGCTCCTCGCCTTTCTACAGGACTTGCTGGAGAAGGGTCGCTCTTTCTCCACCATTAAGGTCTTTTTATCAGCCATCTCGGCATGCCACAAAGGATGGGGAGGTAAATCACAAGCCCACCCTCTCATGATACGGTTCATGAAGGGCATGCTAAGGAAGAGACCTCCGAGCAAGACTTTGGCCCCTCAGTGGGACCTAAAATTAGTCCTGGATGCTTTGTGTGAGCTTGCATTTGAGCCTCTTAGCAGCATTAAGATAGATTTGTTATCTTATAAGACTGCATTGCTCTTAGCTCTGTGCTCAGAAAAACGCGTGGGTGACCTCCACATATTATCTGTACATCCAATGTGTACCAGGTTTGCCCCAGACGGGTCAAAGGTCACCCTACGTCCAAACCCCGCATATGTGCCAAAAGTCCTGACTTTAAATCCCAAGAGTCTGGACGTTGAACTGTCAACTTTTCCTCCTCCCCCTGTTCTAACTGCAGAACAGAGGCGGCTGAACGCGCTCTGCCCTGTTAGGGCCCTGAGCGTCTACATGGAGAGGACTGGCAGTTGGCGCAAAACAAACCAGTTATTCATATGCTTTGCTAATCCTGCCACAGGCAGGGCCCTGTCAAAACAGCGCATCTCACAGTGGGTGACTGAGGCCATAAAAAGGGCATACAGCTAGGGGTTGAACGAGTACATAATTTTTAAGCTCGACATTAACATAAAAAACTCGAGTGGCACTCGATTAGTCAATGACGTCACAGTGTCTTATGATGTAAAATAAATAAATAAATATAAATGCATAAAAATGTCTTTACAAAAAGAAAAAAAAGACCAACAAAACATTGGGAGCATTTATTATGCTCCTATCATTTATCATACTGCTGTAGTGATACACCTAGCCTCTGATATTTTAGGCTTGACCTTCAAGTACACCTCTCTGCATCTCTCTGAAACTCTCAGTGTTACACCTTCTTGAGGCCCTCAAGGAGACGATTGAACACTATTTTGGTTAACAATTAGTATGAATTAATGGACACTAATTAATCAGATTGAACTTTCTCTTTAATGTGTGTTAATTCAGAATTGATCAAACAGTATTTTTGTCATTTCAATGATGATCTGTTACTTGCATGACTTTGACCCTTCGGCTGGTTTATTTCTGCAGAACAAGCAGTCTTTGAATCTAAAGCTCAAGGTCAGGGTAAACTGTTAGCTGTTCAGCTTCCTTCTCTGTTTTGTCTGTGAAGGTTAGACATAACATTAGCTGTGTTCACAGGCAGGCCATCTGGCCGATTTATGTAAACAGTTTTCCTGGTGTCCGTCAAGAGACTTTCTGCCTATGGAATTAAACTTCCATCTTTTATTTTGTTATAACCAGCCAATAGTTATTAAGGAGGTGGTTCAGATCCCGCCTCCCTATAAATGGGCACTTCCTGCATTTGCCTTTAGTTTTTGGAAGAGAACTAACTGCCAACTGGTTTCTCTCCTTTGGGGAAAGCTGGAGACGCCCGGTCATTGTGCCAACTAGACCCACGTCTTCAGCAAAGGTTCAAACAGCACGTCAGCTGTGAACCCCTTCGAGTGTCACAGCTCCAAGCGGTGACACTCTTTCTGAAGTTATCTTGAACAAAACCAGAACCAGGCATCACTCTGGGAGGCCGACGCAGACGGTCTCGAGACCGTGGCAAGATGAAAGTGGTCGCCTGTAAAACGCAGCAGCATGCACGTCTGGCTTGACTAATTTACCGGAGTCGAGACAGGATCATCTTCACGAAGGTAAAAGTGTTTCATCACGGTACGGACGTCCAGCCGAAACCGAGCAGAGGGTGCCATCACTGGTTAAACATCTCAAGATAAGATTCAACCATTTCATTTCAATCTTTTATCTTTCCTCCTTAAACTCCTCCTTATGTTTATTTTCATCATGGTAAACTTTAAGTAATGTGCCAACAGAAAGGTCCAACTGTCTGTTTGTTTTAATTTGAATTCTTGTCAACGTAGTTATTAAATCAGAGCTAATATCGATACAAATGTTTAATGTAATTTTTGTGATAGTTTCAATAAAAGGTCTATTTTTTGGTAGACCAACATAAATTGAAGTCTAAGCGTGAAATTACATTACTGGCTAATCACATCGTTAGATTTGTTGATTTAATCTGAAAAAGTTGAGACCCCGTTTAACTGATGGTAAGTTTGAGACAGTCTAAAACCTGCTCAAATCTATCATCTAATCTATAGGTAAGTCAGTAAACTGACCTCGTTTGTGTTTAATTACACAAACGGCTTATAGATTCCTTTACACTGCAGATAAGTCCCAGGAAAAACAAAACTATTAGTTATTATTAATATCAAAAGTGAAAGTAAGGCGCTGAACCGAAACTTAAAAAACAAATGGGGCCACAGCCACACCGTACCACCGCCTGCAGTGCTGTGCAATTTAGGTTTACTTTTAGAGATTGTGTTTATAGTTTTTTAATAGGTCTAGAGAGATGAATATTTGTTTCTTTTTGTTTGTGAAACGAGAGAGAGGACGCCGTTTCGGCCGTGTTATATATGTGACCTGCAATGCAACACTGCCCCCTGCTGTCACAATCTACTACGGTGTTCAAAGCAAAGAAAATCAACAGAATGATTCAATGAGTAGCGCAATTTATAAAATTATAAACTGTTTTACCTTTTTGACAAGACTGGACCAGCTCCATACATCCGTGCACACAAAGGAATACATTTTGTAGCGTCTACTAAAAGCTAAAAGCTACACCGCGCTCGGTTTGGATCATGTGAAATGTGACGTAATGATGTCAGTGCGACGTGATGACGTCACTACGGGTACTCGAGGTGGACAAAAAAGCCTCGATAGAAGTCAAAGCACTCGATCTGTCGTTAACTTGGCTACTCTGTTAAACCATTATACAGCAGCAAAGGTCAGCAGGTGCCCAGTGGGGTACATGCTCACTCAACCCGAGGCCTAGCCACTTCCTGGGCCCTATTTAGAGGTGTTCCAGTAGCAGATATATGTGCAACTGCTAACTGGACATCATCAAACACGTTTGTAAAACACTACAGTTTAGATGTCACAGCATGTGACGTAACTCAGGCTGTCCTCTCTACCACAGAGTAATGAGCAGCTGGCGTCTGTAGTCTAATGCCGGGTTCCCACCGAACACGTCTTGAGCAGCAAAAACGCTCCCGATGCACGGTGTTGGCTGCTTGTCAACAGATGTCTATTCACACCGAACGCGTCTGAATACGCGCAGTGGGAGGAGCATTTTGGTGAATTTCACCATCTCCAGGAGCTGCGCACAGACGAGCATCGCTTTCAGTGGTACTTCCGTGTCACGCGAGCCCAGTTTGACGACCTGCTGTCCCGCGTTGTTGGCTGCATCACCTTGCAGGACACCAACTACAGGCACGCAATTTCAGCAAAAGAATGGCTATGTATCTGTCTCAGGTTGGGATCATGTCAGACAACATTGATATAGAGAAAATTCACCCGACAAGTGTTAGCAGTATGCTACAGTATTTAGGTGACTATTGTCTATCGAATTTTAGAACAATAAACCAATAATACAAAAAAGTTCCTAACGAGTATTAAATTCCGTCCCGTCGTCGTTGCGTCATCACATAGCAGAGTCTCTCCCGATTGGTTGCTGCTACGCTGCGAGCAGCTGAAGTAGGTCAAAGTTCAATTTGTTGAACTCGAGCAACGGCTGCTCTGGACGCGCCGCGTGCGCGGAAAAGAACTGCCACACCCATGCCGCGCTGCTCAAACTGCTCAAAACGCGCCGCGTCATGCTGCGCCGCTCCTCGATGCACGGCCACATAGACTTTGCATGTAAACTGGCTGCTTCGGCTGCTCGAAATGCGTTTGGTGTATAGCCGGCATAAGGCATAAATTCTCACAAGCATGCATTTCTAGAGCATTTCCAGGGCGTGATTGAATTACGTTCCCATAGTCATATGTTGCACTGAGTGGACTGACTGATAAGGGAACTGAAGGTTATGCACCATAACCCATGTTCCCTGAAGGAAGGGAACGAGGTGTAACACATGTTTGCCCTTTCAATGCCCAAGCTCGGTGAAGTGCACTTGGAGGATGAAGGTGTGGCGTCAGCCTCTTTTATGCAAAGAGGGCGGGGCCTCCTTGCTGACGCTGACGCCCACCTGCTTTAAAAGGCGTGATTGTATTACTTCAGGTGAACCGAGTGGGGGCGCAATTCCCATAGTCATATGTTGCACCTCGTTCCCTTCCTTCAGGGAACATGGGTTATGGTGCATAACCTTCAGTTTTAGCTGTGGTTGTTTATTTTATCTTTTAGCAAAGTTTTTGGTGGTTTTAGACATTGTTTTGCTGAGTTTAGCTGTTAAAATTTTAACTAAAGTTGTGCTAATTTTAGGTTTTAGCCACAGTTTGCTTTGTTTTGTTGGGTTGGTTCTGGCCAAAGTTTTGCTGGCTTTAGCTTTTAGCTTACATTTTGTTCATTTAAGTTTATAGTTATTGTTTTGCAAATTTTAGCTTTCAGCTACGGTTTTGCTAATTCTAAGTTTTAGGCATGGTTTTGCTGCTTTTATTTTAGCTACTGTTTTCATCATTCTACTTTAAGGTATGACTGAATTAGAGTTTTAGCTGTGTTATGTATTTATTTTTTAAAAGATTTTAGCAAAGATTTTGTGGGTTTTAGACATTGTTTTGCTGTCTTTAGCCATTACTAATTTTAACTACAGTTTTGCTCATTTAAGTTTTAATTTTAGTTCTTACACTTTTACCTTTAGTCATATGTTTTGTTTATTTTATCCTTGTTTATGTTATTTATTTATTTTTGACTTTGGAAAATCAGTTTCAGTGCCTGTAACAAATTTTTGCAGTCACTCCATTCTTAGCTATCACTACATTTTTGCAATAATTTTATTGATTTTATTTTATTTTTTCTTTCAGTTTGTCTGGTCTTACAGTCAGATCAAACTGCAGTTTGTATAATTATGAAACACTCTTATGAGATTTTAGAATCATTTTAACAACACGACTCTGAAGATCAGATTCATGCTGAAATATTTGAACTTTGCACAGATTTTTTTTGAATGGAAATGTTTCTAAACACCACAAATCATTCATTTCTGTTTGGTCATAAACTGAGCAACAAGGTAAATATCAGATAACAGACAATGATATCATAAATAAATAAAAGATCTGATAAAAAATCTACAGCGTGCATTACTTTTACAGTTTTAATTTCCCCCAAAAAAACCTTCATAAAATATTGTACAAAGAATAAATATTAAAAAATAAAACCTTGCAGAAGTCATATGGAATATGCTAGTTTCCAAACAAACACAAAAGTGGAGCTTTGTTGCTATCGGGGTTAAAGATGCTGCTTATTCAACCGCCAGACGCCACT
>JBBPBX010004948.1:41564-65446 GCA_038048925.1 Garcialebias charrua
GCAGCTATCACAATGACAGTGACTAATTTGAAGAGCAGATTGCATGCATAATTAAATAGCATTTTATAATATGTGCTATTTCAACTCATTCTCACTCCCTACTCGTCATATATTGATGATAAGGGTCAGTGTCCCTCCGCGTCGCATACTTGATGCGTCGGGTCGTCCCTTCTCATCATTATTTGGTGTGCAGGGTAATGTTAAGTTGTGATATTCTCTTCCGGTTTGGATAGTGAAGCACTTTCATATTTACTTATTTTTTATGAACAGGGACAGATGTTTGTAGCCAAAGAGGTGGTTCCTTTGGAGGAACCAAAAGGGGGAAATGTTATATGATTTCATTTTAATGCTATGTTTAATTAGAAGAGGGACGCTCTCACATGAATATCTATGTAAGCTAAAAACAGCAGGCATGATAAACGTCATTGAATTCATGATGTGTGCGCAAGACATCCAGAGACTGCTGCAATCTTGTTCAAACACACCACTGCTAAGAGGGGCCAGGAGCCGGAAAAACAACACCACGCCCAGAGGCCTCAGCTAATCCAGAAGAAACAACATCTTGATAGAGTTCCAATGTAACTGAGAACCTATATTTAAGTGAAGCAAAGACAGTTGTAGAACGGACGTGTCTTGAAGGATTTGAGGTGTATTTTGTGAGAGCGTCCCCACAGCGCTGTGAAGGTAAAAATAAATCTTTGTTTGAATTTGGAATCATTTCACGGGTTGTTTATTGACTCTGTTTTTCTATTCAACACTGCACAAAGATCTTAATTGAGGCAATTTTGAGTAAAAGGTTTATTGAAGGTTCTTTTATAAAAAGAGACTTAATACCTCAACAGCGCCCACTGGCGCGCGCTCCCCCCGTTGTGGCTGTGTCTGCGTCTGACTCTATCAGGATGCGTTTAATCAATGCAAGGTCCGTTTCCAACAAGAATTTCATCCTCAATGACTTTTTTAAAGGAGGAGTTGGAATTTATTCACGTCACAGAATCTTGGTTATCAGATGGTGAGTGGAATTGGTGATGGTGGAATTATTACCTCCGGACTGTCTGTGTTTTAATGCCCCGCGGCCATCAGGCCGGTGCAGGATGGATTATTAACAGTTTTTAAACCAAACTTTGCTTGTAAACAGTTGGCCATCCCTGTTTCCCGCCCCAGCTTTGAGCTGAGTGTCTTTGAACTCGGACACTCCCCTCCGGTTCTGTGTACTCTCGTCTACCGCCCCCCAAGATCCAAGTACTTCATAAGTGAATTATCTGACTTTTTGGCTGTTATCTCACCGAGATACATACACTTGTTGGTTATTGGAGAATTTAATATCCATGTGTGTTGTCAGGAGAAGTCCTTAGTGAAGGACTTTCTAGATTTATTGGACTCTTTAATTTAACTCAGCAGGTAAATGGTCCCATCCAAGAACATGTTCACACGTTGGACCTCGCTTTAACACATGATGTGTATGTTTTGTCTTTTTTGGGGGGTAAATATTAAATTACTTTTTTTTTTGCATTTTTATTTATTAACTTTATTTATTTTTTGCATCTTAGTATCCTATGACATCAACTACTCAAGTTCTACTCGAGCTTTATTATGTTAATATTGAGTTTAAAAATTATGTACTCATTAAACCCCTAGCTGCCAGTAGGTGCTAGTTTTTCCACAAACACAACATAGCCTTTCATTTCTACACCGATGATTGTCAAATTTACTTCCCCCTGAGGCACAGAGGCCTCCACTCTATTCAAACTCTTCTTGACTGCCTGGCCGAAATCCATGATTGGATGGCTTCAAACTTCTTACATTTCAACAGGAAGAAGTCTGAAGTCATGTTGTTCCACCCCAATGGCTCATTCATGGACCACAACATTGACCTTCTCTCTCTAGCCTTGCTACAGAAACAAATGGTCACTAATCTGGGGGTGATAATGGACCCTTCCCTGAAACTTAACAGTCATGTAAACATGATTGGGAAATCCTGCTTTTTTCAGCTGAGGCGGATGTTTAAGCTGAAGCCCATACTATCCAAAAAGAACCTTGAGACAGTAATCCATGCTTTCATAACATTGAGGCTCGATTACTGCAATTCACTTCTGTTTGGAATCAGTCAGTCCTCCAATGAACAGCTACAGCTGGTCCAAACTGCTGCAGCTTGATTTTTAACTGGTACAGGCCATCGAGAGCACATCACACCAGTTTTGGCCTCCCTGCACTGGCTACCCATTCACCTTCGGATCCAGTTTAAAATACTTATGTACTGTATGTTTTTAAATCTCTGAACAGTTCCGCTCCACCTTATCTCACTGACCTTTTACAGCCATATGTCCCACCGCGCTCTCTGAGGTCAGCAGACCAGATGCTTCTGTCAGTCCCATAAACTTGTTGTAAGCTCATAGGTGACAGTGCTTGCTCAGTTGCAGGTCCAAGACTGTGGAATGAGTTGCCACTGAGTGTCAGGCAGGCTCCCACACTCTCAGTATTTAAGTCTCGCTTGAAAACCCACTTCTATTCTCTTGCGTTTAACATGGTGTGATTTGCTTTGATCCTCTCTACTATATACTGTACATTGTTGGCCATTTTAGTTAGTTTCTGTAGCTATTTTTATTTTATGTTTTCCTGTCCACTGTGCTTTTTGTTTCTATTGTACAGCACTTTGGTTGGCCTTGTTGCTGTTTTAAGTGCTCTATAAATAAATTGGTATGGTATGGTATCATGCCTTGATCTTCAGCTCTCACTGGAGTGGTATGCAGATAAATGTGAAGTGGCTGGGATAAGAATCAGCACCTCCAAATCTGAGTCCATGGTCCTCAGTCAGAAAATGGTGGATCGCTTTCTTCGGGTCATGGTGAAGTTTTGCCTTAAGTGAAGAACTTCAAGTGTCTTGGCGTTTTGTTTATGAGTGAAGAAAGAATGGAGTGTGAGATTGAGAGACAGATTGGTGTGGCATCTGCAGTATTGCGGACACTGTGCTGGTCCATTATGGTAAGGGGGGAGCTGAGCTCTAAGGCCAAGCTCTCTGTTTACTAGTCAGACTACATTTTTGCCCTCACATGGCCACAAATTCTGGGTAGTGACCAAAAGAACAAGATCATGGATGCAGGTGGTTGAAATGGGTTTCCTCTGCAGTGTAGCTGCACTCTCCCTTAGAGATAGGGTGAGAAGTTCAGTTATCCAGGAGAGACGCAGAGTAGAACCGTTGCTCCTCTATATCAAGAGTAACCAGTTGAGGAGGTCTGAGCATCTAGTAAGAATTTATTTGAATTTATTAGTTTATTTAACAGGGACAATGCACACAAACATAGAACAGAACAAGTCTGTAACTGATGTGTTGCACAAAGCATATATAGCTACAGCTAATTTGCAACTCCAGTCCTTGGTTGGGTATGGTGGCCCTGAGGTGCAAAACACATTAACAAATAAGGCGAAACACTTTAACAAAGTTCTGAAACAAATTAACAAATTCTGAAACACTTTAACAAAGTCTGAAACAAATTAACAAAGTCTGAAACAAATTAACAAACGAGGCAAAAGAGCAGACGGATGCAGGAGAGGGGACATCTCAACAACCGAATAATGCTAAACAAAGTACCGTAAGTGCAGTGTAATGTTAGCATTTTTAATTAGCTTAGCCAGTACATTTGGGGACGGGTGTGTGTGTGTGTCGGGGTCTTGATTTGTTAATTTCAATTTTATTTATTTGTGTATTTATTTATATTTATTTATTTATTTATTTATTTTTCTCTTACCTCCCTGGTTGCCTGGCGGACATTCTGGGGTTGGTCCGTCAGGGGTTGTCCTGGGATATGGGGGGGTTCGGGGCCTGGGGGTTTGCCGTGGGAGGGACAGGCGGTGCGCTCCCTCTGGGGCTGCTTGGGTTTGGGTGTCCTGTCCTGTCGGCAGGGCGCGGGTTGGGCGGGATCTTGGATGTCTGCTACTCTCCACCCCAGAATGAATGGGCCTACCTCCTGGGTTTGGATGTGGGCTGCCCCATGTAGGGGGCAGGTACATGTCTTGGACCTAGGGGGTATAGAGTGTGCATCGGGATTATGAATGGAACGTGTCGTTATTGTTTGTCTTTCTGTGAGTAAGGGTGAGGATGAGGGTGGGTCTGAATGAGTGTGTCTGTGTATGAATGTTTAAGTGTCAGGCTTGGACTTGGACTGCCCCCTCTCTGATACATCTGAGGCTACTTAGTGTCGCGCTCCTGCCAGATGCGTCGAATAATTAAAATTATTTTTTAATTAAATTGTTCTCCGCAGGGCGTCGCAGTTTTCGGGTGGAGAAAGGATGGGTCAAACTCCGACGCATTTTTATGACGTAATTATTGAACGCACATTGTAAATAACAAATAGCAGTGTATAAATAAACAGAGGAATTAAGCAATTTAAGTGAAGATTTGAGCTATAATCAATACCTATTTCCAAAAGAGGGAGGAACATAGAGTGACCTATAAGAGTGGAGGAAGGAGTGCACGTGTTACGGTCACTGACCTCTAGGGGCTCTCTTTTCTTGAGGGAGCCCTCTCTCTCTCCTATTGTTTTCCAGTTCTACCTGGCTGCCACAGGTGAAAAGTGTTTGAGCTCGTCAGCCACCCCTTAAAGAGCTTCATGCCAGATATGTCAGGCCCCTTTTGTCTGGGCCTTGATCTGCTGTGATCTTGACTGTGTGGTTTGTGGAAACAACTGATCTTGCTGTGAGCACTTTTGGTGAAGTTTCTAAGTTCCTAACTAATGTTGTGTTTTTCTATGTTCACAGGGGAAGCTGGTAGGGGTTCTCTGCCATTTCCGTTCTAACTTGTTTTCTCCTGTTTTGTGGATAGCTAGGGAGCTCAGCCTTTGTATTTTTAAGTTTACTTCTAGCTAGTTAAATATTTTCTTTATAGTTAGAACGGGGTGTTTTGTTTGTTGTTTTGGCCTTGGAGACCCTGAAGCTTAAAGCTTCCCTGTGTTTGCCTGTTTGTTTTTTCTATTTTCTACTTTGTAAAATAAACATGTTCTTTTATTGACATCAGCTGTTAGTTGTTTTTTTTATGTTACACCCATTGCCATATTTTTTACCTGATTAGCCTCAGGGTAGGGTTGTAACATAAGTGGGGGCTCGTCCGAGATAATTTATTAATTTGTGAAAATGGCACACTTTAGTTTGAAGGAATTTTTAAGTAATCCTACTGTACAACAGTTTGATGTCTGTAGAAAAGATGATTTATATGAACTTGCTTCATACTTGGGTATCCATGTGTCTAAGTCTTTGCTCAAAAGTGATCTAAAATCTCTTGTTTTTAGTAGTTTGGTCGAAAAAGGAGTGCTGTCACTGGAAGTGGATAAAAAGGATGCCACCTCATCTTTTGAAGCTGCTGATCAGCCTGCAGTTTGTGCTGATGACAGCATGGGAACACCTGCTGCTAATGCAAAACCAGAGGGAGGTAAACCACCACAGTCTCTTCCACGGTTTGAGCCTTTGTCTGCTGAGTCCACAGTTCCTAGTGATGGAGCTCGTTTAAAGGTGCGTCTGGCTCGACTTGAACTGGAAGCCAGAGAGGGAACGTAAGGATGACCTTGAGTTCAAGCTTAAATGCCGACAGATTGAAGCTGTAACTGCCCTTAAAATACGTCAGCTGGAGTTGCAAGCTCATAAACCAACCACTGTTCTCATTACAGATTTTGATGGAGATAAAGCCGATAGTATTTCACCAGGTAAACCTTCTGTACCACCTTCTACGTTTGACATCAGCAAAAATATTGCCCTGGTTCCACCATTCCGGGAGACAGAGGTGGAAGCATATTTTAATGCATTTGAGCGTATTGCGGTTGCCCTTCATTGGCCCACAGAAATTTGGCCCCTTTTGTTGCAATGCAAACTGACTGGTAAGGCATAGGAAGTATATGCAGCACTCACAATTGAAGACAGTCTTGTGTATGACAAAGTTAAAACTGCCATACTCAGGGCATATGAGCTAGTGACTGAGGTATACAGACAACGGTTCAGAGCCTTAAGAAAATCCATTGCACAAACATTTGTTGAATTTGCAAGAGAAAAAGCAATGTTATTTGACAGATGGTGCCAGGCAACCAAAGCCACTGATTTTTCCTCACTACGTGAGTTGGTACTGTTGGAAGAGTTCAAAAACTGCCTTCCTGATCGTACAGTCTTGTACTTGAATGAGCAAAAAGCTACCACCTTACAAGAGGGAGCTGTCTTAGCTGAAGAATTTGCCCTTACTCACAAAAATGTTTTTTGTAAATCTGATCAACCTCCTCTGGATAAAATGGGGAAAGATGTGCTACAGTCTCAGGTTAAGAACACGTCAAGCTCCAAATCCGAGAGACAGTTTTTACTGTCCTAAAATGAGGCATATTGTTTCTGATTGTTTGGCCTTTAAACGTAAACAGGCACCCCAACCACCAAAACCAGTTAAAGGAGTTGGCCTGGTTAAGACGCCGAGATCTTCCCTACATCCATCAAACATGACTGAAGATGATGACTGTTTTAAGCCCTTCATTTTTGATGGTCTTATCTCTCTAACATGACTTCCTAAGGATGAGAAACCTGTGAGGATACTGAGGGACACTGGTGGTTCTCAGTCGTTCATCCTGTCCAGTTTTCTGTCATTCAATGCTGACTCCTCCTGTAATGCAAGTACAATAGTGCAAGGAATTGGAATGGCGTATGTACCGGTACCTTTACATTATGTTCACATAAAGTCCAAGTTGGCCTCTGGATGCTTCAAAGTTGTGGTGAGAACCTCATTCCTTGTTCAAGGGGTTGAATTTATAATGGGGAATGATCTAGCAGGAGACAAGGTACTTCTTAATCCTAAGGTGGTGGATAATCCCAGTTGCATGGTGGGTGAAGATATGGTGTTGAAGTCCCATCCTGATGTGTTTTCTGTCAGTGTTCTTACCAGGTCCCAAGCTTGTAAGCTGAAGGAAGTGAATTTGGATGACTCTGTTCTTGGCTCTCCTTTGATGGAGGACAAGTTACCAGCAGAGGTCCTTTCAGGAACGGCACCCCTCAAGGAGGACTTTACCACAAGATCAGAGGTTTTTCTCCCATTATCAATAACACATGAGAGTTTGAGCCAGGCTCAAAAAAGTGATGAAACAGTTAAATGCTTTGGAGATGTGTGTGATTCAATAAAGGGTGATAAAACCCATAAGTTTTATGTTGAGAATGGATTACTCATGAGAAAATGGATTTCAAGGCCTGCCTTGCAACAGAAAGGTAGTGAAGAGGATTGGGGAGTAGTGAATCAAATTGTCATTCCTCAAGTTTATCGTGAACAAATATTGCAGCTAGCACATGACCACTCTTGGTCTGGTCACTTGGGAATCACTAAAACCCATGACCGTGTTCTACAGCATTTCTTTTGGCCAGGCCTCAAGAAAGATGTTACCAGGTTCTGTAGGACATGTAAAGTTTGCCAAATAGTGGGTAAACATAATCAGAGGGTTCCACCGGTTCCCCTTAAGCCCATTCCTACAGTTGGTGAACCTTTTGAGCGTGTTCTGGTGGACTGTGTGGGTCCTCTGGCTAGAACAAAGGCTGGTAATTAGTTTCTCTTAACTATCATGTGTCCTGCCACTCGTTTCCCTGAAGCTATTCCATTAAGGAGAATCATAGCATCTACCATAACAAAAGCTCTTTTGAAGTTTTTTGCAACTTTTGGTCTGCCTAAAGTTACAAAGACATACTGGAAAAGTTTGGACTGAAAATTACTGCCTTGATCAGGCAGTAATTTTCAGTCCAAACTTTTCCAGCAAACTTTCCAGTCTTTTGGTGTAAACACATTACTTCTAGTCCTTATCACCCTTAGTCACAAGGTACACTTGAGAGATGGCACCAGACTATTAAGGCCATGATGCAAAAGTATTGTCTTGAGACAAGTAAAAACTGGGATAAAGGACTTCCTTTCTTGCTGTTTGCAGGCCAAGAAGCAAAGCAGGAATCTCTTGGTTTCAGCCCTGCTGAACTAGTTTTTGGACATGGTGTAAGAGGACCACTGAAGGTTCTGAAAGAACAACTCCTGTCAACTGACTCACAGCCACAATCTAATGTGCTTGAGTTTGTCACCCAGTGTCGGGAACGTCTTTACCATGCTTGTTCGATAGCAAGAAGGTCTTTGTTTGCTGCCCAAGGGAAAATGAAAAAGCTATATGACAAAAAGACTGTACAGCGGTCATTCGAGCCAGGTGACAAAGTACTCATGCTGGTGCCCACACCTGGACCATCTCTTGCAGCACACTTTGCAGGCCCATACATGGTAAAAAAGTGAATGACACAGACTACATTATTCATACCCCTGATAGGAGGCGCCAAACGCATCTGTGTCACATTAATATGTTAAAACTGTTTCACTACAGAGAAGATGAACGCAAGGACTCATCTTGTGAGAACTCTCCCAAAACTGTATCCATCTCTCTTGTGTCTGGAGATGTCCACCCTGATGGTTTGAAAAAATGTGATGAAGGCCACTGTGGTAAACTCTCAAACTCTGTCATTCTTGACTCTTTGGATACATATCTGTCCTATCTTCCCCAGGGGTGAGAAGGAGGATGTGGAAGGTCTGATCCAGTTGTACCCTATGCTTTTTGGAGACGTGCCCTCTAGGACCTTGGCATTGGAGCATGACATTGACGTGGGCGACGCATCCCCTATTAAACAGCATGCATACCGTTGTTCCCCAGCCAAGAGGGAAATGATGGACAAAGAGGTTCAGTACTTATTGGAAAATGGTTTGGCTAAACAAAGTCAGAGCTCCTGGAGCTCTCCATGTCTTTTGACACCAAAGCCTGATGGTTCTCAACGTTTATGTACAGACTTTAGAAGAGTAAATGCAGTTACAGTCCCTGACTCGCATCCATTACCTCGTATGGAAGACTGCATAGACAGCATTGGTGCAGCTACCTATATAACAAAGTTGGATCTACTGAAGGGCTACTGGCAAGTTCCCCTAACTGCCAGAGCTTCTGAAATTTCAGCTTTTGTCACCCCAGACCACTTCCTACAATATACTGTAATGGCATTTGGAATGCGAAATGCACCAGCTACCTTTCAGCGACCGATGAACACTGTATTAAGAGGAATTAAGAACTGTAATGTCTACTTGGACGGCATTGTAATCTATTCATCATCATGGAATGATCATCTTAATACTTTGAAAACTGTGTTTGCTCGTTTAGCCCAAGCCTCCCTCACCTTGAATCTGAAAAAATGTGAGTTTGCCAAAGTGGTGGTGATCTACCTTGGAATGGAATTGGGCCATGGCCAGGTACAACCGGTAAATGCAAAGGTGTCTGCTCAGACCGTTACATTGGAGAAACGAAGCAGCCTCTTCACAAACGAATGTCCCAACACAGGAGAGCCACCACCTCTGGACAAAACTCAGCTGTTCACCTTCACCTCACGGACAAGGGACACTCATTTGAGGATGAAAATGTGCAAATTTTGGACCGAGAACACAGATGGTTTGAGAGAGGTGTGAAGGAAGCTGTGTATGTTAAGAGAGAAAAACCTTCTCTTAACAGAGGAGGAGGTCTGAGATTTCAACTTTCCAAGACTTACAACTCAGTTTTGGGGCTGATTCACAAACGTTTTACACCGGATGGGAGCAGAGGTGTCTTGTCTGTGAATTAGACTAGCAAAGTTTGTTGAGAAACCTCTGTTGTTGGGCTGTGAGGTGTTTTTTGTCAATTTACATACAGTTGTTGTGTCTTCTGTCAGAGACTTCAAGGGAACTCCCTACTGTTAAGGTGTGATCTGTCAATTTACATGTATGTGTTACCTCAGCTTGCAATTTACATATGATGGTGCGTGACTCCTGTTATAAATCCACACGCACACACAGTCTGGTTCATTGAATTGATAAAGCTTTTCGGATGAGAAGCGAAACGTCTTCTGTTACAAATAAAGTCCAGTTGATCTTGAATTGAACGCCTTTTAGAGCAAAGGTGGAGGCTATCCTAAACTACCCAATACCCACCACAAGACGTGAGCTCCGGCGGTTCTTGGGTTTAGTTGGCTATTACCTGTGTTTCTGCAATAACTTTTCAATGGTAGTGGCTCCTCTAACGAATCTGTGTAGTCCAAAGAAACCGTTCATGTGGACTACAGTATGTCAACATGCATCTGACTGTGCAAAGTCCTTACTATGCAGCGCTCCTGTATTAGCAGCTCCTGACTTCAGCAAGGCCTTCAAGCTGGAGGTAGATGCAAGCACTACTGGGGCTGGAGCAGTGCTACTTCAAGATGGACCAGATGACATCAGTCACCCAGTGTCCTACTACTCAGTTAAGTTCACGCCTCACCAATTGAATTACTCTACAATAGAGAAAGAAGCCTGCTATTAGCTTTGCAACATTTTGAAGTTTATGTCAGTTCACCAAGTTCTGTTATAGTCTATACAGACCATAACCCATTGGTATTCCTGAACCGCATAACCACAACCAGCGGTTAATGCGGTGGGCTTTGCTGGCCCAAGAATATAACCTAGACATCAGACATAAAAAAGGGGTTGAAAATGTGATAGCTGATGTACTTTCCAGGATATAGTGCTGTAATACAAATGATGTAAGTTGAAGTGTTGTCCTTATTTAATGTAGGATTTTATGGGCGAGGGTGTTACGTCACTGACCTCTAGTGGCTCTCTTTTCTTGAGGGAGCCCTCACTCTCTCCTATTGTTTTTCAGTTCTATCTAGTTGCCACAGGTGAAAGGTGTTTGAGCTTGTCAGCCACCCAGAGCTTCATGCCAGATATGTCAGGCCCCTTTTGTCTGGGCCTTGATCTGCTGTGATCTTGTCTGTGTGGTTTGTGGAAACTTAACTGATCTTGCTGTGAGCACTTTTGGTGAAGTTTCTAAGTGCCTAACTAATGTTGTGTTTTTTTTGTTTTTTTCATGTATTCACGTCTCCCTTCTCACCTTATAGCCATCCTCTCACTCCAATATGTATTTATTTTTTTTATTTATTTTTTATTTATTTTTTTTTTTTTAAATAGAGATAAAGAAAGAAAAGAGAAAGTAAGACAACAAAACAACAATTATCCACAAAAAGAGCACAAGATGGGAAGATGGAAGGATTACTTTGAGGAGCTAATGAATGAAGATAATGAAAGAGAAAGAACAGAGTGGATGTCATAGAGACTATGGACCAGGAAGTGGGAAAGATGAGTGAGGGTGAAGTCTGGAAAGCTCTGAAAAGAATGAAGAAGGGGAAGGCAGTAGGACCTGATGACATACCAGTGGAGGTTTCAAAATGTCTTGGAGAGGTGGCAGTGAGGTTTTTGACTCAAATATTTAATGGAATATTTGAGGGTGAGAAAATGCCTGAAGAATGGAGAAGAAGTGTGCTGGTTCCCATTTTTAAGAACAAGGGTGATGTACAGAGTTGTAGCAACTACAGGGGAATTAAGTTGATGAGCCACACGATGAAGATCTGGGAGAGAGTTGTGGAAGGAAGGCTTAGACAAGAGGTGACTATCTGTGAGCAGCAGTATGGTTTCATGCCAAGAAAGAGCACCACAGATGCCATCTTTGCTTTGAGGATGTTGATAGAGAAGTACAGAGAGGGTCAGAAAGAACTCCATTGTGTGTTTGTGGATTTAGAAAAAGCATATGACAGGGTGCCAAGAGAGGAGGTGTGGTATTGCATGAGGAAATCTGGAGTGGCAGAAAAGTATGTTAGACTGGTACAGGACATGTATGAGGACAGCAGGACATGTATGAGGACAGCAGGACAGTGGTGAGATGTGCTGTAGGAGTGACAGATAGCTTCAAGGTGGAGGTGGGATTGCATCAAGGATCGGCTCTGAGCCCCTTCTTGTTTGCTCTGGTGATGGACCGACTAACAGATGAGGTCAGGCAGGAATCCCCATGGACTATGATGTTTGCAGATGACATTGTGATCTGTGGTGAGAACAGGGAACAGGTGGAAGAGAACTTGGAGAGGTGGAGGTATGCACTTGAAAGAAGAGGAATGAAAGTCAGCCATAGTAAGACAGAGTACATGTGTGTGAATGAGAGGGAGGCCAGTGGAACAGTGAGGCTAGAAGGAGCAGAGGTCACAAAGGTGCAGGACTTCAAGTACTCGGGGTCCACTGTCCAGGAAAATGGTAAATGTGGTAAAGAGGTGAAAAGAGCATCCAGGTAGGATGGAGTGAATGGAGAAAAGTTTCAGGAGTGGGTATATTAGTAGAAGGATGTTAGAAATGCAGCTGCCAGGAAAAAGATAAAGAGGAAGGCCAAAGAGGAGATATATGGATGCAGTTAGAGAGGATATGAAGGTAGTTGGAGTGAGGACAGAGGATGCAGATGACAGAGAGAGGTGGAGGAGGATGACTCACTGTGGCTACCCCTGAAAAGGGAAAAGCCGAAAGAAGAAGAAGAAGAAGAAGTGAAGATTTGAGCGATTTGTCTTCAGTTTGGGATGCCGAAGGAAGTTAGTTTGAGTGATGAACAACAAACAGCTGGTTCTAATAAAGGTCTACACCCGTATTTATTTGAGCCTTACCGTTCAGAAGCAAGGGGGGCTCCGAGGGGGGCAGCTTTGTTTTGTCCATTCTTGACGAAGTATTTCATCTTTTGGGAAAGGGAAATGGCTCACTTGTTCACTGGCGATATTAGAACATCCAAATGCGACACAACGTATCGGCATTTTTCAAGTTATACAAAAAAAATGCAATCTTGAACACAATGAAGCTGCATTCTAATGGCACCCGCAGGCTCAACTTCAAGTCCCTACGTCACAGACGTCGCATGCGTAAGTACCCGGATGTCCCGTGACGAAACACGGCGCCAATTTTAAATTCACCTTTTAAACAAATGTTCATGGATTTATCATTTTGCTTGTAAAAACGAACATAGTTGAATGAAACAACATATATATGTTGTGCCACTTTATGCATAATTCCAAAATCATGTCACCCCACCTTTAAGTCCCCTCCACGAATCAGAACACCCTGCATTTCTTTTACTAATATATTAGTTATTCTCTTGTAAAAATCAATATCGCTCCCCAGAGGAGCCTATGTGTTAAATAATGTAATAGGGTTTCCCTCTACAGTCCCTCTCACAAGCACGAACCTGCCTTCCTTGTCCATCAGTTGGTATAATTTTTCAAAATGTATCTTGTTTGAGATAAGTGTAGCTATCCCACTTCTACGTCCTGATTTGTATGAAGAGAAAAACAATTGGTTGAAACCCATTCTTCTTAGTTTTTCATGTTCACTTTTGTTTAGATGGGTTTCTTGTAAATACACTATGTGAGCTAGCCTGTCCCTCGCCTTCCTACGTAGCTCCGCTCAATTCTATTTCCCTTCACTGCTCCGTCTGGGACGTCTCCCATAGAGAAGGATTTCTCCGGTAGATTTTTGACCGGACCAATCAGAGAACAGAAGGCTGAGTTTTTGGCTCCTAACCCACGCCCCCACCTGTCCCAGCTTGCAGCCAGCGAGCATTCGCATGTTCTCATTCAAAGCGATGCAAAGCGATGCAGGACTGTTTTATATGTGACACAAATGTAATAATTTCCCCTTCTTAATCCCTTATCTGGAGTTTTCTTTTTTTTTTGCCAAAAGTCAAGTGATCGCTCCCTCCTCCCTCCTCCTCCACCTCCTCTCCCTCCGCTGTGTGCAATGATGAGGAAATGCCTCAGGTTGTCACGAGAGAATTAAACTAGGGTTTTACGTTGCTGCCCGAGTCCCTGCAGATTTTCTGGTCTTCTGGACCAGTGCTCCATGGTATTATTTTATTTTTTAGAACGTTTTATTAACATATAAACACAGAATATGCAGCGGCAGCGAGAGGCGTGTGGAGGAGGCGCAGCAGGAGGCGGAGCTGATGATGATCTCAAGTTCACCAGAGCACGGGAAGCAGACCATATATGGCTCTGAGGGGGAGGGAGCAGAATGCTTTCCCTGTTCAAAATTTTTCTAAGATCCAATGGTTTTGTTCCTCAGCAGAGGCCATGCCTCCAGCAAGAATCGGTTCTCTATGGAGAAACTCCAGACCCTAGTACGAAGCGAAGTGAACAACAAGGGTCTGGTTTTAACCAGGCTATATGTGGGCCTGCTCCTTCTTCATTTTTGATAGAATTTTACTTCATTTAATTGGGTTGAGTAGACCATTAACATTAAACGTAATTATATTTATCTTATTATTAGCTATATCTAATTGTGTTGTTGATCATTTTTACATATCTGGTAACAAACCTTAACAAATCCACTCTCCAAACAGTTGTAAACAGTAAATTAACCTTAAAAAATAAAAAATAAACTTGGAATTCCAAGGTTGAGGTCTTGAACACCAGACCCTGAACTTGGCTAGGAAAACCGTCTAGCCTTGGGGCAAGTTCTCCCTTGAGGAAGAGGGGAGGGCCCTCAGGTGCTCTTAAGCTGTTGTCCGTTTTGTGTGTAATTCTACTCGGTACACTTTAAAATAAAAAAAATCATTATCTAGGTTTGGGGCTAGGGAACATATCGTATATCACAACAAAACCCGTAATACAGAACAATTAAAAATAACTAAGGTACATTGTCCTTTTAGCTTATATTCTATTGATTATTTAATATTTTTTTAGCTCACGAGTCCTTATTTATCTATTCAGATCTCCTCTTGTGGGGAAGAGGTTTCTCTTCTGAACTCACAAAGTTTTTCTCTGATGTCCATCTCTCGTCCCTCTCTTGGCTTTTGCTGTTTCGAGCCGATCTTCTTCCAAGCAGTGCGGGAGAGTTGCTCAACTAGGCTCTCCTTTGGCTTGATCAGTGGAACAGGCAAACCACGCTCCTTCATGTCCCTCGTCGCCTCTGCCGCTGTCTGGTAGAGCCGTGTTTCCCCCTTATAAAACACTCGTAGTTTAGCGGGGAAAGGAGACTGGAAGTGAATCTTTCTCTGCTTCAGGACCTGTTTAGCTTCTGAGTATTCTTTGCGTTTCTGCAGCACCGAGGAGAGATAATCATGATCAAAATATATCGGTTTACCATGTAGAAGCCCCCCTTTCTTCTCCCATGCTTTTCGTAAAATCTCTTCTTTGGTTCTGCTGCGGAGAAATTTAACGACAATGGATCGTGGCCTGTTGTTTCTGTCTCCAGCAGGTGGTGGAGCTAACGCTCAGTGTGCCCTCTCAATGTCCAACTCCATTTTTGGTTCGATCTCCAGGGTATCTTTAAGTAATGCCCCCCGCCTCTAGAACTCCCTCCCAGACTATCTGAGAGCTCCACAGTTACTGGTTGACTTTAAAAAAGACTTAAAGACCTTTCTTTTTAAGCAAGCCTGCTCTGCCTCCAGAACATGTTGGATTTTATCTCTGATCTTAGTTGATATTATCATTGTTTTTAATTGATTTTATTATTGATTTTGTTATTTTATCATTGATTTTACTTGATTTGATCACTTTTTTAAAATTTGATCATTGATTTTAGTTGCACTTTGTAGCACTTTGAGATTTTTGTTAATGAAAAGTGTGTTACAAATTAAATTCATTATTATTATTATTATTATAATTTATCCACAAAATCTCTCATCGATGATCCTTCCGTTCCTTCTGGCACGTTGTATATCCGGATGTTTTCTCTTCGTGATCTCCCCTCCTGGTCAAGCAGTTTTTCTTGTTGTTGGCTAATCAGTTCAGGCATTTTGCTCATCGTCTGCTCCATGTTCTGTCTCCGCTCCTCCACCGCTTCGACCTGGCTCTCCATCTCCTCAACTCTTTGATGTACGTTGGTGAGTTCTGACTTAATATCATCAAGCTGCTGTTTCACGTTTTTCCGGAAATCTCGTATTGTAAGAGGAGGTGAAGAGACGACACAGGAGACAGGCTGCAGAACTTCACCTTTTAATCAACTCCTACTAAACTGGCGGGAACCCGCCCAACACTGCTTTATATACCCACATAACATCCGGTCCTCTGGACCTTTCACAATAAAAGCATCCTGTAATACATTCGGTCCACTGGGTGTGAGTAGAGCCCCCTAGTGGTCCACCACACACGCCCCCCCAGAACACCCAGTAAGGTCCATCACTAGTCCCGCATTTTAGGTTTGATCAAACGACCAGAACGGCTGAACCTGGGCCCTGCAGAACCAGTCTGATGAAGTGGAGGGCTACGAGGAGGGTCTGCAGAAGATTCGGGCTCCAATGGACGTTGAGAGTTTCCGGAAGAAGGACCGCCGTCCGTTAATAATGTGGATGGAGGTCTGCCTCTGCGAGGAGCTTGGGCCGTAACAACCTGATCATCTGACATAACATGAGCTGGTTTAAGCCTATCAATACAGACAGTCTCAGTACGACCCCCTAAATCCAAAATGAAATGTTTCGGACCTGGTTGAAGAACTCGAAACGGTCCATCATACAAAGGCTGTAGTGGTGTCCTGTGTGCATTGTGTTTGACAAAAACAAATTTAGAGGACTCCAGACTCTTAGGGACAAATGACTGCGGTAAACAATGGTGTACCGGACCGGGGACACGAAAAGGGGCCTCCTGAGGTGAAAGATGGAGCAACGGTGGAGCGAACTGTGGTGAGGGTACCTCAGGTAAAAACTCACCGGGGACGCGCACAGGCTGACCGTAAACCATTTCAGCCGGGGAAGAGCTCAGGTCTTCTTTGGTTGCGGTACGCAACCCCAACAAAACCCAGGGAAGGCGGTCAATCCAGTTGTCACCGGTCAATGCAGCACGAAGTGCAGCTTTCAATGACCTGTGAAACCGTTCACACAAACCATTAGCTTGGGGGTTGTAAGCGGTGGTCCTGTGAACGTTAGTCCCCAGACCCTTGGCCATGGTAGACCAAAGCTCCGAAACAAACTGCGGGCCCCTGTCCGATGTAATGTCTGAAGGGGGGCCGAAACGTGCAACCCAGGTAGACAAAAAGGCCCGGGCCACCACTGCAGATGTTGTGGACGTCAGAGGAACCACCTCTGGCCACCTGGTGGTCCGGTCTATCATAGTCAGCAGATGAGTAAAACCCTGTGATGGAGGCAGAGGGCCTACTAGGTCTACGTGCACATGATCAAACCGCCGACTTGGGATGGGGAAAGGTTCCAACGGTGCTTTGGTGTGCCTGTTGACCTTAGCACGCTGGCATGGAACACACGCTGCTGCCCACTCCTTAACTGCTTTACGCAGACCGGGCCAAACAAACTTTGAGCTGACCAGTTTCACAGAGGCTCTAACACCTGGGTGAGAAAGGGAATGTAAGGAGTCAAAAACGCGGCGTCGCCATGAAACTGGAACCAGGGGGCGGGGCCTGCCCGTAGATACGTCACAGAGCAGGAGAGGACCTCCGTCATTCACCCGCCTTTCCTCCAACTCGAGGCCTGTGGGGCCGGACTGGAGCTCGAGTATTTCTGCGTCGCTACGTTGGTCCGCAGCCATAGCAGAAAAATCGATGCCAACGTACACTTTCATTCATTCATTCATTCAACCTTTATTTATACAGGCTAGCCTCGTTGAGTCACGGGGACTCATTTACAAGAGGGACCTGTCTCACTCACACCAAACAACCATCCACTCTCACACTCACACCTAGGGTCAATTTAGAGTCACCAATCAGCCTAACAAGCATGTTTTTTGGTCTGTGGGAGGAAACCGGAGTACCCGGAGGAAACCCACGCATGCACGGGGAGAACATGCAAACTCCACCCAGAAAGGCCCCGGACCGGGATTTGAACCGGCAACCTTCTCGCTGAGAGGCAGCAGCTCTACCAGTTGTGCCACCGTGCTGCCCAAACACGCTACACGGGAGCGATCAGCACCCGGGAGAGACAGTCAGCCACCACATTGGATTTTCCAGCCACATGCTGAATGTCTGTAGTAAATTCAGACACCGCTGCGAGGTGGCGTTGCTGGCGAGCAGACCAGGGGTCAGAAATTTTTGACATAGCAAACACCAGGGGTTTGTGGTCAACGTATGCAGTGAACTGGCGGCCTTCCAGGAAAAACCTGAAATGGCGTGTAGCCAGGTAAAGCGCCAGCAACTCTCTGTCAAAAACACTGTATTTCAGCTCATTGTCCCGCAGCGTACGGCTGAAAAATGCAAGCGGCTGCCAAACCCCGGAAACCTGCTGTTCTAACACAGCCCCCACCGCAACATCAGATGCGTCGGTTGTTAAAGCTATTTGCGCCGCTGGGGATGGATGGGCCAAAAGGGCAGCAGTGGCCAGTGCAGCTTTAGCGTCACCAAATGCCTGTAGGCGTTCTGGTGTCCAGTCCACGCTGTCGTTGGGCTTTTTCTTTTTCAGCGCTCTATAGAGCGGACTCAGCAGTTGTGCTGCCCTGGGGAGGAAACGGTTATAGAAGTTAACCATTCCCAAAAACTCTTGTAGCGCTTTAACAGACTGGGGCTGTGGGAAATCTGACACCGCCTGCACTTTGTTTGGTAACGGGACGGCGCCACTTGCGGAAATGCGGTGGCCCAAAAAGTCAATGACTGGCAGCCCAAATTGGCATTTCGCTGTGTTTACAATCAGGCCATGTGCTGCCAGGCGCTGAAAAACCTCACGGAGGTGGGACAGGTGCTGCTCAGCCGAGCTGCTAGCCACCAGGATGTCGTCCAAGTACACAAATACGAAGGACAGACCCCTTAGGACTGAATCCATCAACCGCTGAAATGTTTGTGCTGCACCTTTAAGACCAAAAGGCATGCGCAAAAACTCAAACAGGCCGAAAGGCGTGATAACAGCGGTCTTAGGGACATCCTCCACATGCACAGGAACCTGGTGGTACCCCCGTACTAAATCTACTTTAGAAAAAATGGAGGTCCCAGCCAGGTGCACTGAAAAATCCTGGATGTGGGGGATGGGATAACGATCGTTCTCTGTGATGTTATTGAGGCGGCGGAAATCTCCACATGGCCGCCATTTGCCATCTGCCTTGGGCACCATGTGGAGGGGGGAGGCCCACGGACTGTTTGAGCGTTGCACGATGCCTAAACGCTCCATGTTAGCAAACTCTTCCTGTGCGATTGCTAGCTTAGTAGCATCGAGGCGGCGTGCACGTGCGAACACCGGGGGCCCCGTTGTGGGAATATAATGTTCGACCCCATGTTTTGTGTTTGTGGTTGCAAAATCAGGAACAGTCAGCGAGGGAAACTCAGACAATAAACGTTGAAACACATTACCCGAAGCTAAAAAGTTAGCATGTATTAAAGGCCCAGCTCCTCGCGTCTTACAAGGCAGTGACGAAAAAGACACAGCGTCGATCAAACGTCTGTTAGCAATGTCAACAAGGAGCCCGTGAGCACAAAGAAAATCAGCCCCTAAAATAGGGACCGAGCTAGCAGCTACCACAAAGTTCCACCGGAAGTCCCGTTCATGGAAACGCACAGTCACCAACCTTTCGCCAAACGTCTTGACGGGAGAGCCATTCGCCGCGGTTAGCTGTGGCCCGCAGCCTTCAGCCAACCTGTCGGAGCCAGTCGGGGGGACGAGGCTCCTCTGCGACCCCGAGTCCACCAGGAACCGCCTCCCTGACTTCGAGTCCTCGATGAAAAGCAGCCTTTCCTTCTCGCCAACGGCTGCGACTGCTAGCGGCTGTTGGCGGTCTCGTTTCCCTGCGGCTTGAAGCTGCACGGCGGGACGCACCGTCGTGCTTTGGCGCCAAAACGCGCGTGGTAGAAACAAAGAACGGGACCTGCCCGCCTGCGGCTAGTGACTCCTGCCACCACCGCTGGCTCGTCCGGCGCTGTGTGCGTCGCTCGAAACTCGGGCGCTGCTGGAGATCCCGGGACCACCGCCTGTACCGCGAAGGTCCTCGCGGTTAGAATGATGCGGTCGGCTTCTTCGGCCAGCGAGCGGTAATCCTTCTCCTGCAGAAACGGGGAGTTGGCCAGGGCGGTTCGCACAGGAGCTGGAAGCTGGCGGAGGACGAGGTGGCGGAAGAGGAACTCGCAGTCGTCTGATCCCCGCAAGGACAACATGCTCTCCACGAGCTCGAGAGCTGTTCCGTCACCCAAACCGGAGAAGGAAAATAGTTTCTCAGCGCGCTCCGCCTCTGAGAGTGTGTAGCGCCGCAGAAGAAGCTTCTTGAGGGCGTCGTACTTTCCTTGTGCAGGAGGGTTTTGTAGCAGGCTCATTACCCGCTGGGTTGTCAGCGGATCCAGCGAAGCAACCACATGGTGGTATTTGGTGTCGTCAACAGAAATCCCGCGAAGAGCAAACTGTGATTCGATGTGGGCGAACCACGACTGAGGCGCGTGCAGCCAGAAGTCCGGGATTTTAACGGCCACCGAAAAAGCGAGCGGGGCCGCCTGTGTAGGTTCCACAGCCGTGGACAGCAGTAGAGAGCTGGCTGAAGCGTCAGATGTCGACATATTCAGTTCACGAGGGTCACCAGTGTAAGAGGAGGTGAAGAGACGACACAGGAGACAGGCTGCAGAACTTCACCTTTTAATCAACTCCTACTAAACTGGCGGGAACCTGCCCAACACTGCTTTATATACCCACATAACATCTGGTCCTCTGGACCTTTCACAATAAAAGCATCCTGTAATACATTCGGTCCACTGGGTGTGAGTAGAGCCCCCTAGTGGTCCACCACAGTATCTCACCCAATATTTGCGCTAGGCCTGTCACGTCATCGGAAAGCGGTTTAGAATTAGCTTCGTCGAGGCCCTGATGCGCTGGTGAGCCACCCGCCGTCTTTCCTTCTTGTGTCAATTCTTAGTTCGTTTTCTTATTCACTTCCCTTTTCCTCATCCTAGACCCCCCTAAGGAATCCATTTTACTCATTTTTCGTTTTATTTAGTAAGTAATGGGGGTCAATTTAAAGTGTTACCGGAGGAGCTACCAGCTCACGCAGCTATCTTGGAAGGTGACGTCACCGGAAGTCTGCTTGGAGATCTTTGTCAGTGATTGGCTCATTTCTGACCTAATCATCCATTCCCTGATGGGCTCATTTATGATCTAACACAATGAAGAGCAATTTAATGAAGCTATTATTTTTGACTATTCAGAGAGCTCAACAGGGCAAAAACAGTCCAAACATAAATCAAGTTAATATTTCTAAAGCTCCATCATCTGACAGGAAATCAGAGGAAATATTGGGTAGGATGGTTAGAATGTTCTCTCTTATTGAAATAATTTTATTTATAAAGAAACAAGTTATCACTGCTTATAGCTTTAGGGACAACCGGCTCAGAGATAAGACTTTTCATTAGTCTAACTATAGTAATGAACAGAAACCTGGTGTTATTTTTATTCTCATCTATTAAAGATGAATAATTATATGGAGGGTATTGTTATATGTTAGCAAGTTATATCTCCAAGTTAAATACAATTCTTACACGTTAGTGGAGAGCCATTTTCTTTCCAGTTTTCTGTTTTAAAGTACCGGTACGCAATTCAAAATTGAAGCAAGAAGCCAGCTTCCACTGACTGATGACTTTCTTTTTATTTTCTTGGGGCAGCTGTAGCTGTGTGGTTTGACCAGTCATCCTCCAAAGAGATAGATAGGGTTTCGATTCCACCAGCAGTCACATGTTGAATCTTCCCTGGGCAAGACACTGAACTTCTTTGCCTCATGATGCCTTCATTGCCTCTGATGTGTGTACCATTGGTGTATGAATGTGATCTAAAAAGCACTGATTAGACTCTATATATTCAAATTAGCTTTTAGAGATTAGTAGAGTGCTATATGGTTGTTTGTGGCTGGGTAAATGAGGGCACAGATTTTATTGTAAAGTGCTTTGAGTATAGAACAGCACTATATAAGTCCAGTTCATTTACCATTTATAAGCAGAGCAAGTTTATCAAGTGAAGTTTGCACTGAAGTTGTAAAATTATCAACATGCTCATCTGTCACTGCTCTCTGTTGCATTATTCTGCAAGACAGAGAACACCATCAGTGGATGAGATTATTTAAATTTAGTTACATTCTTTCATTATTTCATTCATTCATACATAGCATTCTCTGACACTTGCAATAATGAAATTCACTCTCAGTGGCTCTTTAGTCAGTTAATGTAAACACAAAGGTTATTTAAAAATAGTCAGACAGAAGAGGATTGTGAGAATATTTTATTAAGTACTTAACTGATATGCCTAAAACAAAATGCACTTGATGAGGTGCTTCATACACACACAAGATAAAACACAAAAACTGAATAAAGATTTCAATCTGAAACTTTATTGGACTGTTTATGACAATCTCACAGAGATTCTTTTAATAATATAACATTATTACATTACTGTAGTTATAAACTATAAATTACGTTTAAAAAAGAACTATTACCGGTAAGTATCATGAATAAAAGGGAAACAGATGATGTAAAAAACAATTTAAGACAACAGATGTATTATGCATTCTGAATAACACTGTGTTATACATATAATACTAACAAAAAATATATTTAAAGTTCTATGTTAGGTAGATCTTTTACATTTTCAAGTTTAAATGAAAATAATTAATATTGTGGTTTTATTTATTCATTTGTTAGCTTTAAAAATATGCACACAAATACATACACATTTCCTTCCTGTCATACACATTGAAGCCATAATAGCTGTCAAAAAAGACAACTTTTCAATAGTTTTCATTTGAATTGTTTTTCACATGATAACGTGACAAAAAATCCCTCAAAATGGTTTCTTCTTTTGAAAAGAAGCAGCAACTAAAAACTGTAAAGATGAAAGTTTATGAATTTAGATGTAGGCCTAAGCAAGGATGAGGAAATTATGTTTTTTCCTAAGAAACAGCACAATTTCCTCATCCATGTTTGCATCCAGCATACCCTATAGAATTTAAAGTACAATACCCCCCCCATATAAATAAATAAATAAATAAATAAGAAGAAAACAAAAACAAAATAATGCAATGCTGTAGAAATTGTGATTGAAGCACAAACATTTCATCACAAAAAATCTGAATCTTTAACAGCAATTATATATGGCTTTAAATAATGGCAAATAATGGTTTTAAAGAATGGCAAAATAAAGTACATAAAGTACTATAATAACATAATATGGAAAATTATGTGGTAAGTTTTTTGTAAAATGTGTAAATATATCAAATAAAAATTAACATTTAAAGTGCAAAAACACATCTAACACATTTCAATGTTGCGAAAAGTACTGGTATATGTCCCCTTTTCATTCATACCATTTCTAACCCAGTATTGTATGAAGAGGAAATCCTGATGAAGCTAAATGTATCTTTTTTAGCATTTTTTGTAGCTTTAAAATGACACAGTGGTGGACACAGATAATCAGAAATTTAGCTTTGCTAACTGCTAAGTTGCTAACTACAAAAAAGATATATTTGCTAACACTAAACCGCTGAAAGATAAACAAAATTATTAAAAGCTAACACTAAACTGCAAACATTTTCCATACACTGCTGACATTGTAAGATTGTCTGTATTGTGACTATGTTGTAAGTGAACACAACTCTAAACACTTTACTTGTGATTCATAAGTAAAACATCCATGTCCCGTTCAGAGATTGGCTTTTAGAAATTAATCCAGTCCATGAGCACCAAAGAGTTGGAGCAGAACTCTGTTGTGCTGAAGCAGAATGATGCATTAAATGTGTGTCAGACATTTCCCTCGTATCATTTACTATTAAGAATTAACTCACTTTAGCAATCCTCTTTGTGATTAACGACTTTTATAAACTAACTACTTAGTTGTTGTGTGTCAACATCAATATTCTCTCGGTAATCAATATGTTTGCATTAAAGTAAAAATGTGTGAAGAAAAGTGTGAGAGAGTCATGTCCCAGAGACAGTGTGAAAGTTACAAAGCATGCTGAGTAGGAATTATGTGTGCAACTGACTGTTCATGATGTTTCTGAGTGTGAAAATTGGGTTCTTATGTTATTTCCCATTTCTGGTTTGACATTTGTGTTAAAGTCTGTTATTGGCTGTAAACTGACACCATGAGTCAAAGACTGTTTGCCGT
>JBBPBX010004949.1:0-16298 GCA_038048925.1 Garcialebias charrua
GCCTCAGTAAAAATGATGGTGCTGCCGAGAATAAATTATTTATTCTCAATGATTCCAAATAAACCTTCAAATGAATGGTTTAAGTCCCTGGACTCTTCTATATCTAAATTCCTTTGGAACAATAAAACTCCGCGTATTAGTTTAAAAACATTACAAAAATCTAAAGATACCGGAGGATTAGAACTTCCAAACTTTTATTACTACTATTTAGCAAACAGGTTACAATATATATCAAAGTGGTTAAAACCGAATGCACTAGATGAAACTTGGATAGATATAGAACAAACTTTATGTAATAATATTAGGATTTCAGATCTACCATTTATCAGTACAGATTTAAAAAGACATGTCTGCTTTAAGAGCATCAATATTAGCTCATCTCTGACAGCATGGTGGGAGTATCTGAAAATGACAAAGTCTTCACTACTCCCATGTAGACATACACCTCTCTGGAACAATCCTGACATTCAACAAGAAAATAATATGTTAAATTTCCCAGGTTGGAGAATGAAAGGTATTGAATGTCTGGAACACATATTTGAGGGTATAGACTTTATTCCATTTAATAAATTAATAATACAATATGACATTGATAATAAATATTTCCTACAATACCAACAAATTAAGTCAATTGTAAAAAAGAAATTTAAGCTTAATAAAACATTGTTGGAAACACCAACATGTGTGTTAGAGTTTATTAATTTTCAACCACCCAAATTATTATCTAAAATATACAAAAAATTGTCTAGAATCGATGACTCGATAGCACTACCTGTTGAAAAATGGGAGTCAGATTTATCAATCAACTTTGAACAAAAAATTTGGTCTCAAGTATGTTCAAATACTTTTAAATTGACTAGAATCTCCAATTTACAATTAATACAA
The DNA here is from genome assembly GCA_038048925.1 of Garcialebias charrua. Classification (NCBI taxonomy): domain Eukaryota; kingdom Metazoa; phylum Chordata; class Actinopteri; order Cyprinodontiformes; family Rivulidae; genus Garcialebias; species Garcialebias charrua. Next base: position 886 of record JBBPBX010004949.1, read on the forward strand.
TATAAGGTTCTCTATAGAGTACATTATACAGGGCAGCGAATGTTTAAGATGGGCTTTATACCATCTAACAAGTGCTCACAGTGCATAAGTAATACACCTGATGATTATATTCACGCGCTCTGGTTCTGTCCACCCGTTCAGAGGTTCTGGGTACAGGTATGTGAAGACTTGTCTAAATGTTTGAAAATTAATATCCCACTCTCTCCATCTGTTTGCTTATTGGGTATCTTTGAAGATGTTATACTAGAAAAAAATACATCCTATATGCTTTTCACTGCCTTATGCATCGCAAAGAAAACCATACTCGTAAATTGGAAAAATAAAAATAATCTTAGCATTAATCAGTATAAAAATCTTCTGTTAGATCATATTAGTCTTGAAACAGCATCTGCCGACACATTGGATCAACCTATTTGGCATTCTTTGATCGGCTCCGTTACGTAGTGAGGGTGGGGGGTCTGGGATGTGGCCTTGTGGGGCATTGGGACTGGAGGGGGGGGAGGTTGGGGTTTGGGGCGCCGGGGGGTTAGGGCTGCTTGGGCGGGGAGGACCTTGTCTTCGACCTGGGGAGGACCGGGGGGGTTCTGGGGGATATCTACTGGGGGCGGCATGCGGGCCCTCGGGTGGTCGGTGGCGGCGGTCATGGGTCGCCGGTCGGTGACCCGGCTGTGCTGGGGTGGTTTCGGGGTGGGTGCCGGGGGCTTGGGACTCTGGGGGCGTGTCGTCCCCGGGCTTGGGCCTGGTGGGGGTCGGGGGTCTTGGGCTCTGGCGGGCGGGTCGCCGGGCTATGGGCTGGCTGGCGCTCTGGTGCCCGGCTCTGGCCGGGGGCTCTCGGCTCGCTGGTGGGTTGGGGTTCATATGCTGGGGGGTGGGTGTCTGGGGGCGTGACTGGTGGCCAATGGGAGGGGGCGGGCAAACCCAGCCTGGGTGTCTAATGTGTTATGTGTTCTGAAAGTTGTTAATATGAAGGGTGGGTATAGTATTTCTTCTGGGGTGGGGATTAAGTGGATGTCCTGGATGATGGTCTTGGACTATACTTGGCCGGTGTGCGGGCCCCGGTTGGGGCCTGTTCTTGGTGCTTCCTGGCTCTGTCGACGGTTGGGCGGGCGCTCTTGGCCGTGTCGTCCATGTGGGATTTTGTGTCCTCTTGGACGGCGGGCTGACTGCGGTTCGCAGGGGTCGTGGCGGCCCTGGTGGGTGTGGGCTGTTGGTTCTGCTGTTGGCGGCCCTCGGGGCCGTGTCCCTCTCTGGTCTTGGCTCAATGTCCTGGCGGTCGGAGAGGTGTTTCCTTTACCTCGCTCCTTGGGTGGACCTTGGCGAGCTGGGGGGGTAAGCAGGGTCAGCGGGGGAGCTGACTCGCTGTGGGAGCACTGTTCCTGCAGATATTTTTCTCCCCATCCCTCAACACGCACCTCCGCCCTCTTCATCTTAAATTAATACATGTAGGGAATTTGGGTCTCGGGTGTGCTGCAATGGTTTTACATCTCTGTTGTTAAGAGCACCTGGGACTCAATTTTATATACACTTTAGACATTCATTCATAAACATCTTCATAAAAGTCACATATAGGGAATGGAGTGAGCACTATGGCTATGGGTGGCGGGATGACATCAATCTCGCCCCCATGCCTATGCTCACTCAACATTATGCATCTAGACAATTAGGGCCTGGGTTAGAGTTGGAGTGGAGGGGAAACTGGTATAATGCTAGCCTTTGCTCCTTCTCTTTCCCTTTTAAATACACTTTACAACAACACTCACCAACAGTACATTTGGGGACGGGGGTGTGTGTGTCGGGGTCTTGATTTGTTAATTTCAATTTTATTTATTTATGTATTTATTTATATATTATTTATTTATTTTTCTCTTACCCCCCTGGTTGCCTTGCGGACATTCTGGGGGTGGGCCGTCAGGGGTTGTGCTGGGGTGTGGGGGGGTTCGGGGCCTGCGGGTTCGCCGTGGGCGGGGCTGGCAGTGCGCTCCCTCTGGGGCTGCTTGGGCTCGGGTGTCCTGTCCTGTCCTGTCGGCAGGGCGCGGGGTGTGCCGGATCTTGGACGTCTGCTGCTCTCCACCCCAGAATGAATGGGTCTACCTCCTGGGTTTGGATGTGGGCTGCCCCATGTAGGGAGCAGGTACATGTCTTGGACCTAGGGGGTATAGAGTGTGCATCGGGATTATGAATGGAGCGTGTCGTTATTGTTTGTCTTTCTGTGACTGAGGGTGAGGATGAGGGTGGGTCTGAATGAGTGTGTCTGTGTATGAATGTTTAAGTGTCAGGCTGGGACTTGGACTGCCCCCTCTCTGATACTTCTGAGGCTACCCAGTGTCGCGCTCCTGCCACGTGGCCCCCTGGTGGGTGTTCCTCTGCCTACGGGCGTGCTTGGGGCCCTCACTATCTGGGGCTGGGCGCTTGGGCGTTTGTCAGCTCGGCCTGGTGGCTGCCTGGTGGGGCTCGGGTCCTCTGGTCCTGTCAGGTCTGGACCTGAGGGATGGGCGTCCCCGGTGCCCGAGCCTCGGTGACCGGCCCTGGGGCTACGTCGGTGCAGCGGGCTCCGGCGGGGGCCTGTGTATTGTCGCTGTTGACCCCGGGGGGTCATTGTGTGTGGTCCCTGGTGGGGTTCGTCCGGTTCTTCCACTTGGTCGGATCTGGGGAGTGGACGAGTGGCTCGTCCTGTTCGGGTGGTCCTGGGGACTCTGGGCTCGGGGTCCTTCCTGGGGTCTTGGGCTTTGATCGCCCCTTCGTCTGTCTCGGGCTTTGGGGGGACGGGTCTCTGATGCTTCACAGTCGCTACTAAATGTTCTATTGGAGGAACCTTATTCACTTATGCATGCTCACAACCACACACAAATGGATGCAGGGATGTATAGTAGATGTATGTAGATGGGTATATAAATGAATATAAATATATATGTATGTATATTGTATATATATTTGTAGGTATGGGTATGTGTATTTATAGAAATCTTTTGCAAGGTCATGAATATTATCAGTCTTTATGCTTGTATGTTTCGTTGTTGTGTTCTGTCATGTGCTTTGCAGGATTGTGGACGGAGGTTTGGTGTGTTTGCCTTGTGCTCTTTCTGTGGACAATTGTTGTTTTGTTGTCTCACTTTCTCTTTTCTTTCTTTCTCTCTATTAAAAAAAAAATACATATTGGAGTGAGAGGATGGCTATAAGGTGTGAAGGGAGGCCATCTATAAATGGAAAAAAAAAAAAAAAAAGAAAAAAAAGAAATGAACTTGCGACCTGTCCAGGAGGTGTCCCCCGCCTCTCACACAGTGATGGCTGGACATGGGCACCAGCGACCCCTGACCCGAAAAGGAAGAAGCAGGTGAGGATGGATGGATTTATTTATTTGCTAATCACCGGCCGCGCGTGTCTCCTTGGCTGTGAAGATGAACTTTGTGACCTCCAAGTTGATTCTGTATCCAAAAATATCTCCAAGAAAATGGATACAAAAAGTTTTGGACTGCCAAAAGACAAGTCCTTGCACGCAGACTGTCCAAACACACTGATGAGGGTTCTTCTTCCATTCAGCACTACTTCCTGTCTGAGGCAGCCTTCAGCCTCTTGTGTCAGTACAAACAAAAGCTGCAACAGACTTGATGTCCATCAAGACTTCAGGTTGTCTGTGACAAACACCTGACATCAAACCCTGGTCAGAAACATCAAACCCTGGTCAGAAACATCAAACCCTGGTCACAAACATCAAACCCTGGTCACAAACATCAAACCCTGGTCACAAACATCAAACCCTGGTCACAAACATCAAACCCTGGTCACAAACATCAAACCCTGGTCACAAACATCAAACCCTGGTCAGAAACATCAAACCCTGGTCACAAACATCAAACCCTGGTCACAAACATCAAACCCTGGTCAGAAACATCAAACCCTGGTCAGAAACATCAAACCCTGGTCACAAACATCAAACCCTGGTCAGAAACATCAAACCCTGGTCACAAACATCAAACCCTGGTCACAAACATCAAACCCTGGTCAGAAACATCAAACCCTGGTCAGAAACATCAAACCCTGGTCAGAAACATCAAACCCTGGTCAGAAACATCAAACCCTGGTCAGAAACATCAAACCCTGGTCAGAAACATCAAACCCTGGTCACAAACATCAAACCCTGGTCAGAAACATCAAACCCTGGTCAGAAACATCAAACCCTGGTCACAAACATCAAACCCTGGTCACAAACATCAAACCCTGGTCACAAACATCAAACCCTGGTCACAAACATCAAACCCTGGTCACAAACATCAAACCCTGGTCACAAACATCAAACCCTGGTCACAAACATCAAACCCTGGTCACAAACATCAAACCCTGGTCAGAAACATCAAACCCTGGTCACAAACATCAAACCCTGGTCACAAACATCAAACCCTGGTCAGAAACATCAAACCCTGGTCACAAACATCAAACCCTGGTCAGAAACATCAAACCCTGGTCAGAAACATCAAACCCTGGTCAGAAACATCAAACCCTGGTCAGAAACATCAAACCCTGGTCAGAAACATCAAACCCTGGTCAGAAACATCAAACCCTGGTCAGAAACATCAAACCCTGGTCAGAAACATCAAACCCTGGTCAGAAACATCAAACCCTGGTCAGAAACATCAAACCCTGGTCAGAAACATCAAACCCTGGTCAGAAACATCAAACCCTGGTCAGAAACATCAAACCCTGGTCAGAAACATCAAACCCTGGTCAGAAACATCAAACCCTGGTCAGAAACATCAAACCCTGGTCACAAACATCAAACCCTGGTCAGAAACATCAAACCCTGGTCAGAAACATCAAACCCTGGTCAGAAACATCAAACCCTGGTCAGAAACATCAAACCCTGGTCACAAACATCAAACCCTGGTCAGAAACATCAAACCCTGGTCACAAACATCAAACCCTGGTCACAAACATCAAACCCTGGTCACAAACATCAAACCCTGGTCACAAACATCAAACCCTGGTCACAAACATCAAACCCTGGTCACAAACATCAAACCCTGGTCACAAACATCAAACCCTGGTCACAAACATCAAACCCTGGTCACAAACATCAAACCCTGGTCACAAACATCAAACCCTGGTCACAAACATCAAACCCTGGTCACAAACATCAAACCCTGGTCACAAACATCAAACCCTGGTCACAAACATCAAACCCTGGTCACAAACATCAAACCCTGGTCACAAACATCAAACCCTGGTCACAAACATCAAACCCTGGTCACAAACATCAAACCCTGGTCACAAACATCAAACCCTGGTCACAAACATCAAACCCTGGTCACAAACATCAAACCCTGGTCACAAACATCAAACCCTGGTCACAAACATCAAACCCTGGTCACAAACATCAAACCCTGGTCACAAACATCAAACCCTGGTCACAAACATCAAACCCTGGTCACAAACATCAAACCCTGGTCACAAACATCAAACCCTGGTCACAAACATCAAACCCTGGTCACAAACATCAAACCCTGGTCACAAACATCAAACCCTGGTCACAAACATCAAACCCTGGTCAGAAACATCAAACCCTGGTCACAAACATCAAACCCTGGTCAGAAACATCAAACCCTGGTCACAAACATCAAACCCTGGTCACAAACATCAAACCCTGGTCACAAACATCAAACCCTGGTCACAAACATCAAACCCTGGTCACAAACATCAAACCCTGGTCACAAACATCAAACCCTGGTCACAAACATCAAACCCTGGTCAGAAACATCAAACCCTGGTCAGAAACATCAAACCCTGGTCAGAAACATCAAACCCTGGTCTTATTTGTACACAAACTTTGCTGTTTTTATTTTCTTTTATTTTGAACTACATTAAAAATGTTTAGGGTAACTAGCTGGGAAAAGTACTTAAACCCGGGTCTGTGTATGTACTGCCATCCACACATAAACCAACACACAGTGAGTACCTGGTATTTCCATGAAATCATCCAGGTTGGACTGCAGTGGGGTCAGGCCTGGCTGAATGATGTCAGCATTGCTGGTGTACGCTGAGGAGACAAAACACAGAAAAGATGGCTGTCACAGCTAATAAACTTTAGTCTAATACAAAAATGGCTTCACCGCAGTTCAATTTACTGTTATTGAGCTAAAGTTTGATGTGGTATTAGCTGAGAGTCATCCTCAACACATACTCTGAGCACGAACAGATCTTGTTAGCACATCATTTACAAAGCTTGACTAAAACAGCTGGATTTTTCATCAGATGATCCAACTCTAAAACTCAAGCAGCAAGTGATATGCATTCCTTGAAGTCATAATAGTACTTAAAAAAACATTTTTGTCAGTATTTAGTTTTTCAGTTCTGTTTTCAGTTCATTGTTTCCCTACTTTATGTCTTGAAGAAACAAAGCTGAGTACTTTGGAAGGAGTGCTGAATCTCTGGATATTTACACTTGCATTTACAGTATACACAAAAATACTGGTGCCCGTTTTTTGACAACAACAAAAATCTTATTTCCCCAAGAAACCAAAACATCTACTGGTAATCTAATCTCACTGATTGACACTCAGTCAACTCCTATTTTACCCTGTCGTTTCTCAGGGGTGATAACATAATCATATGAGTTTGGGTTTCCATGGAGACAACATCGACAGTAGGTTCTCCCTTAAAACAGTTTTAATTGTTGCCATTGTAAGATCCATCCATCCATCATCTTTACCCGCTTCTTCCTCTTCAGGTCCCGTGAGTCACTAATGTCCATATCCAGCAGTCACTGTGTGAGAGGCGGGGGACCCCCTGGACAAGTCTCCAGTCCATCACAGGGACACAGAGACAAATGAGACAAACCATTCACTCTCACACCTAGGGATAATTTACAGTTACCAATCAGTCTAACATGCATGTTTTTAGTCTGTGGGAGGAAATTGGAGTACCAGGAGAAAACCCATGCAGCACGGAGAGAACATGCAAACTCCACCCAGAAACAATAAGCTTTATTGTCATTGCATGGTTACAGTAAGTACAGCAAAATTATGTTCTGTACAGTCGTCCTAAAGATGGACAAAGGTGTACAGGGGCTGCAGCTTCTAGGAAGCACTATCTTTATTGCTTAGATAGAAAAAGGGAAGACAAGGAGAGAGTGGTATAAAAAGAAAAGATCTCGCACACCGTGTCCTTAACAGGTATCAAAGAATCTACCACAGCAAGCAACATAGATAGACACAGTACAGAGCAGAGCTTCTTTGTTTACATGACCAGCAGATTGGAAAATGTGTAAAGAGAGGCTCTGATACACAGGACAAAGAGCAAAAAAGGCAGGAGAGGGAAGAAAAGAGTATGTCTTGTTCGAGGGCAAGTGAGGAAAAAAAAGGTCCCTGAACCGGGGTGACCTGCTCACTGTGAGGCAGCAACTTTACTGCTCCACTGTACTGCCTGCCATTATAAGATATTTAATGTATTTAGTAATTCTACTGGTTTGTCTCCACTAACCAAATTCTGTTCAAGTGAGAAAATTCAAAATTAGTTTTCAGACATTAATAATTGCATGCCTTGTTGTCCTATTAAAGTCGTGCTAAAGGTTACATTTATTTATAGCTGTTGTTCTTATTTTTTATTTATTGAAGAGATGACACTGAACAGTTTTATTATTTAGATTTTTATTCAGCTGAAAATAAAAATAAACTGGCAGATTATGAACATCTATATTCTGCTGGGGGACTTCAATGCCCACGTGGGTAATAACAGTGTGAGCTGGAGGGGCATGATTGGGAGGAACGGCCTCTCTGATCTGAACCTGAGCGATGTTCTGTTCTGTGCTAGTCATAAGTTTGTCCATCACGAACATCATGTTCCAACATAAGGATCTCCATAAGTGCACTTGGCACCAGGACTCCCTGGGTCGTAGAGCTATGATTGACTTTGTAGTTGTGTCATCTGATTTGCAGTCGTTTGTTTTGGACACTCTGGTGAAGAGAGGAGCTGAGCTGACAACTGATCACCACCTGGTAGTGAGTTGGATCAGATGGCAGGGGAAGATGCCAAACAGAACCGGTAGACCCAAACATGTAGTAAGAGTTTGCTGTGAAGAAGATCCCATCAGAGACCTTAACTCTCACCTCCAGGGGAGCTTTAACCTCATCCCAGCTGAAGTGGGGGACATTGATTCAGAGTGGGCCATGATCCACACCTCACTTGAGATTTTTATTAATGAAAAGTGCATTATAAATTGAATTCATTATTATTATTACTTGTTGAGGCGGCTGCCTTGAGCTGTGGCCGCAAGGTTGTTGGTGCTTCTTGCAGTGGCCATTCACGAACTCGGCGGTAGACACCCCAGGTTAGGAAGGCTGTCAAGCTGAAGAAGGAGTCCTATCGGGCCTTGTTGGCCAGTGAAACTCTGGAGGCAGCTGAGGAGTACTGGAAGGCCAAGCAGTCCACAGCCTTGGCTGTTTCTGAGGCAAAAGCTCAGATGTGGGAGGAGTTTGTTGAGACCTTGGATAGAAACTCTCAGTCGACTCCGAGGAGATGCTGGCAAACCATCTGATGGCTGAGGAGGAGAAAGCAGCACTTTACTAATACTAACACTGTGTACAGTGAAGGTGGGCTGCTGGTGACCTCAACCAGTGTTGTCATCAGGAGGTGGAAGGAATATTTCTCGGACCTTCTCAATCCCACCAGCACGTCTTCCATGGAGGAAGCTGAGTTGAGGGTCTTTGGGGTTGATCCATCCATAACTGTGGCTGAGGTCGCCGAGGTAGTTAAAAAGCTCTGAGGCGGCAGGACTCTGGGAGTGGATGAGACTCACCCTGGTTTCCTTAGGTCTCTGGATGTTGTGGGACTGTTTTGGTTAACACGCCTTTGCAATATCGCATGAACATCAGGGGCAGTGCCACAGGATTGGCAGATTGGGGTTGGGGTTCCCCTCTTCAAAAACGGGGGCCGGAGGGTGTGCTCCATCTATAGGGGCATCACTCTCCTTAGCCTCCCTGGTAAGATCTATTCAGCGGTCCTGAAGTGAGTCTGATCTTTGGTCGGACCTCAGATTCAGGAGGAACTATGTGGGTTCCGTCCTGGCCATGAAACACTGAACCAGCTCTTTACCTTCACTAGGATCCTCAAAAGGTCATGGGAGTTTGCCCATCCAGTCTACATGTATTTTGTTGACTTGTAGAAGGCATTTGACCATGTTCCTCAAAGGTACACTGTGGGGGGTACTCCGTGAATATGGGATTGTGGGCCCATTGCTACAGGCTGTTCAGTCCTTATACAAGCAGTGTGAGAGTTTGGTTCACATTGCCAGTAGTAAGTCGGATCCCTTCAGGGTGGGAGTTGGACTCTACCAAATATGGCCATTGTCACCGATTCTGTTCATAACTTTTATGGACAGAATTACTCGGTACAGCCAGAGGGTGGAGGGAGTCCGGTTCAGTGGCCTCAGGATTCCATCTCTCTTTGCAGATGATGTGGTCCTGTTGGCGTCATCATGCCATGATATTCGGCTCTCACTAGAGTGGTTTGTAGCTGAGTGTGAAGCTGCTGTGATGAGAATCAGCACTTCCAATTCTGAGACCATGGTCCTCAACCAGAAAGTGGTAAATTGCTCTCCTCAGTTCGAGGGTGAGGTTCTGCCTCAAGTGGAGGAGTTCAAGTATCTCGCGGTTTTGTTCATGAGAGAGGGAAGAATGGAGCGTGAGACTGACAGATTGGTGCAGCGTCTGAAGTATTGTGGACTCTGTACTGGTTTCTAGTGGTGAAGAGGGAGCTGAGCTGTAAAGCAAATCTCTCTGTTTACCGGTCAGTCTACATTCCTACTGCATCCTGCCGCAAGAGCCTCTAGCGCATCGTGAGAGCAGCTGAGAAGATTGTCGGCACCTCCTTCCCCTCACTGCAGGACTTACACAGCAACCGCATCACTCGGATATACTTTTTACACTTTTATACTACTATGCAAAAAACTCAGTACAGTATTACACTTTTTATTATTTCATTTTATGCCTATGTTTATTAAATGTTTAGTGTTTTAGTGTTGGTGTAACTTTTCATACTTTTATACTACTATGCAAAAACTACTATGCAAAAACTCAGGACAGTATTACACTTTTATTATTTCATTTTATGCTTATGTTTATTAAATGTTTTAGTGTTTAAATGGTTACTGTTGCACCGAGGGACTGAGAGAAATGCAATTTCAATCCTGTGTATGTCCTGTACATATGGCAGTTTTGACAATAAAGTTGACTTTGACTTGACTACCCTCACCTATGGTCACGAGCTCTGGGTAGTGACCGAAAGAATGAGATTGCAGAGACAGGTGGTCAAAATGAGTTTCCTCTGCAGGGTAGCTGGACTCTCCCTTAGAGAAAGGGTGAGAAGTTCAGTTATCAAGGAGAGACTCAAAGTAGAACCACTATTCCTCCATGCAGAGAGGAGCCAGTTGAGGTGATTCAGACATCTGGTAAGGATGCTCCCTGCGCGCCTCCCTAGAGAGGTGCTTCGTTCATGTCCGACTGGGAGGAGACCCCGGGGAAGACCAGGACAGGCTGGAGAGACTATGTCTCTTGGTTGGTCTGGGAACACCTTGGGGTCCTCCCAGAAGTGCTGGAAGAGGTGGCTGTGGAAAGAGATGTCTGGACCTCCCTGTTTAAGCTGCTGCCCCGAGACCTGACTTCAGAATAAGCATAAGATAATGGATGGATGGATGGATGGATGGATGGATTATGAACATCTGTTAAGACTGATTTCAAAGCACCAATCATCTTTGATTCTGCGGTTCAGGTAACAGTCAGTCATTCTTGTGACTTTAGGGTGTGAACTACCAGTACTCACCGTTGTGAAGGTCACTGTTCCAGGGACATGGTGTCTGTGTCATGGTGAAAAGAGTGTCGGAGATGTCGGACAGAAGGCAGTCCAGGTCAAACATGTGCACCTCCACTGGAGCAAACTCAGGCTCCTGGAGGCTATGGTTGGACTTTTTTTCCAGCTTGGCCTGGCAGATGTGTCCCTGCAGCACATCAGGCAGGAAATGAAAACACTTACAGGGTCCATAGAGAGACAGACTGAGTCAGTGCGTGGTTTAGCCATCAGGGCAATCCCTGTAAATGGAGGTTTGACAGCACAGGGAGGCTGTGACGGCATTTGACCCTGCCCGTCTTTACAAGAGGTGTGTGTGCAAAACATATTTAATATACAAAACTGTGTAATATTTGTATTGTTAAAAAAGTACACATTTAAACCTGTTCAACAATAACTTAGAAGTAATCATTTGTATAGCATTCAGTCAGCACACTTACCGGTAATAACAATTAGCCAAACTTTTGTGGAAAGTAAAAGACTCACAGACACTGCAGTTCATCACCCGCTCCTTTCCTTCTACACAAAATGCTTTGTTTCACCTTGAAACTCTCTGTTGTCTTCATCCTCCACTCTGGACCTGGAGCCACTTTTATAGGAAAGCTCAGATTGAGCCGGAAACTGCTTTGATTACATCTGAGTGGACGACATCCCCTCAGAGCACTGCTGTGTTTGTATGTGTGTGGGGGTGTCCCATTATGAAAAAGCAGTTTTCACACATTAAAAAAAAAAAACAAACAAAAAAACCACAAGCCTCTCACAGGTTATCATTATGTCGTTTCATTTTGACGTCTTACCATTTCAAAAACAGTGGCAGCCTTTTGTCCCTGACCTAATTCTGGGAGTCACTCACACGTGAATGCATAAAGGCAGACCTGAGGCTTCAGCCAGCCCAAACAGTCCCAACAAGACTCAAAAATATTTAGCTTCCGACGAAGAGAATTTACATCTTTTTAAAGGGTTTCCTGCAACTGTGTGGTATATCACAATACAGTACATGCATCTCAGTGTGAAATACTGAGAGGATACATGGAAGTGTTTAAAGAGAGGAAAACCAAAAGACAAAATAAATGAGTCCAAGTTATTAGGTTCAACTGTCTGGACAAAAACAGGTAGAATTCAAACATGATGGTTTTTTAATTAATCTTCAGGATGCCATGGATATATGTGGGGAAATGTTATTTGAGTCACAAAAAGGCCAGGTTTTATCCTTTGCACTTCTAAAAGCAATGAATAAAATGTAGAAATCCTACAGTACCGTAGAAGAAAGTGACAAGATAGTTTTATGAGAGACCAGATGGTGGACCAAACTAAAAGCTATAACAGAATCTTTTGAAATTCTATTAAATCATTATTACATAGACAATTAGAAAAAATACTGCAATATAGAAGTTAGGCAGCTTCTTACATAGGCTGACTTGTTTTACATTTTTTTTATTTTATAGCTGATAACTGAAAACAGCACAATCATTACTCAAATTAAGCTTGTCCACACCTCTCTTAACTTTATTTTCATTTAAAAAATTAAGCTTATAACCTCCTGAGACCTTGTAACCCGATGTGATGGCTGAGAATTGGCTTTCTGCATAATTTTATTTATTTTTCATTATCAAGTCAACTTTTTCATTAAAGTTTATATTTAAATTATGTATATGTGTGTGTGTGTGTGTGCGTGCGTGCGTGCGTACAAACCAGATTCCAAAAAAGTTGGGGCACTAAACAAATTGTGAATAAAAACTGAATGCAATGATGTGGAGATGGCAAATGTCAATATTTTATTCGTAATAGAACAAAGATGACAGATCAAAAGTTTAAGGCTAGCCTGTATAAATAAAGGTTGAATGAATGAATGAATGAATTAATTAATCTGAGTAAATGCAACATTTTAAAGGGAAAATATGTTGATTCAAAATTTCACAGTGTCAAATCCCAAAAAAGTTGGGACAAGTAGCAATAAGTGGCTGGAAAAAGGAAATTGATATAACGAACAGCTGGAAGACCAATTAACACTAATTAGGTCAATTGACAACATGATTGGGTATAAAAAGAGCTTCTCAGAGTGTCAGTGTCTCTCAGAAGCCAAGATGGTAAGAGGATCACCAATTCCACCATTGTTGTGCAGAAAGATAGTGCAGCAATACCAGAATGGTGTTACCCAGCGTAAAATAGCAAAGACTTTTAAGTTATCATCATCAACCGTGCATAACATCATCAAAAGATTCAGAGAATCTGGAACAATCGCTGTGCGTAAGGGTCAAGGCCGTAAAACTCTACTGGATGCTCGTGATCTCCGGGCCCTTAAACGTCACTGCACCTCAAACAGGAATGCCACTGTCAAGGAAATAACAGAATGGGCTCAGGAATACTTCCAGAAAGCATTGTCAGTGAACACAATCCACCGTGCCATCCGCCGTTGCCAGCTGAAACTCTACAGTGCAAAGAGGAAGCCATTTCTAAGCAAGCTCCACAAGCTCAGACGTTTGCACTGGGCCAGGGGTCATTTAAAATGGAGTGTGGCAAAATGGAAGACTGTTCTGTGGTCAGATGAGTCACGATTTGAAGTTCTTTATGGAACACTGGGACGCCATGTCATCTGGACCAGAGAGGACAAGGATAGCCCAAGTTGTTATCAACGCTCCGTTCAGAAGCCTGCATCACTGATGGTATGGGGTTGCATGAGCGCTTGTGGCATGGGCAGCTTGCATGTCTGGAAAGGCACCATTAATGCAGAGAACTATGTTCAGGTTCTAGAACAACATATGCTCCATCTAGACGTCATCTCTTTCAGGGAAGACCCTGCATTTTTCAACAAGATAATGCCAGACCACATTCTGCAGCAATCACAACATCATGGCTACGTAGGAGAAGGATCCGGTACTGAAATGTCCAGCCTGCAGTCCAGGGGCCTCATGTATCAACCATGCGTGCGCACAAAAACATTGCGCACGTCACTTTCCACGCAAAGTGGCGTATGTATCAAATCTGATATGAACGGGAATATCTGCGCATCCACGTACAAATCCACGGCTGCTCCCCTGCTTGCGTACGCACGTTTCTGTGGTTATTGTTCCTTTGGCGACACTTACAGGTTATTCAGAGAAACTGTGTCCATGATATGAAAATAATCATAAATCCCACCAAACACACATGATTAACAATTATTACATCCACATGGACGCAATTAGATGAGTGGATATAAAAGCATGCGCCAAATAGTGGCAACGATATTGACAACAATGAGATGTGATTTCTTTAAATAAGAAGTTAACCAAGCTGTACCAACACGCCTACGTTTAGGTCAGTGTGTAGCGCGGTTGCCTTTAGTTCCAAAGGTCATGAGTTCGAATCTCGCATGGTACAACGTTTCTCTTTTTTTTTTCGTTCCAGATTTAAATACACATGAAAACTATTTACAAAACAAGAAATCGTCTGCTTCCTTTCATTTCATGTATTGTTCTATTTCTTGTTGTTTTATTAAATAGTTGTCCTGTGTTCTTTAAATCTGGAATGAAAAAAAAAAACGTTGTACCAAGGGGGAGTCGATCTCACGACCTTTGGGACGAAGGGCGGGCGCGCTCACCACTAACCTATACAGGCATGTTAGAGCAGATGGGTCAACTTCTTGTTTAAAAGTGGATGGTATGTTTTGCGCTAGGCGTGCCGAATAAAACCTTTTTCCGTGCTTCTCTGCCTCACTCAGAAGTGATTCCTGTTCACAGTCCGTGAAGTTCCTCTTTTTTCCACGTTCCGACATGATTTGCAATGGAGCAGAGACGACATTCCTGTCGTGCATGGCATATTTGAATGACTTTGCATATTCATACGGAGGCGTGTCAAAGGCGGAGTCGGCCACTCTCTCATGTGCGCTGAATTCCACGTTGATTGTGTTGTACATAAGGAATGTGCGTGGATACCGGTGTACGCACAGTTTGATAAATCTGGATTTTTTTGTGCGTAGACACTTTTCTGGATTTGTCCGTACGTGACTTTTCAGTAAGAAATCTACGCAAGTCTTTGTACATGAGGCCCCAGATCTTTCACCTATAGAGAACATTTGGCGCATCATAAAGAGGAAGGTGCAACAAAGAAGGCCCAAGACGATTGAACAGTTAGAGGCCTGTATTAGACATGAATGGGAGAGCATTCCTATTTCTAAACTTGAGAAACTGGTCTCCTCTGTCCCCAGACGTCTGTTGAGTGTTGTAAGAAGAAGGGGGGATGCCACACAGTGGTAAAAATGGACTTGTCCCAACTTTTTTGGGATTTGTTGACGCCATGAAATTTTGAAACATATTTTCCCTTAAAATGATACATTCTCTCAGTTTAAACTTTTGATCTGTGATTTGTGTTCTATTCTTTTTTCTTTTTACTTTTTTTGGCCTCCCTTCTCCTCTTACAGCCATCCTCTCCACACCATTATTACCTCCAAATATTTAACTATCGAGTGGAGGTTTTTTTGTGATTTGTGTCCTATTGTGAATAAAATATTAGATGTTGGCACCTCCACATCATTGCATTCAGCTTTTATTCACAATTTGTTTAGTGTCCCAACTGTTTTGGAATCCGGTTTGTATATATATATA
>JBBPBX010004949.1:32804-66648 GCA_038048925.1 Garcialebias charrua
TATATATATATACAAACCGGATTCCAAAACAGTTGGGACACTAAACAAATTGTGAATAAAAGCTGAATGCAATGATGTGGAGTTGCCAACATCTAATATTTTATTCAGAATAGAACACAAATCACAAAAAAAAACTCCACTCGATAGTTATTAAAATAAATATTTGGAGGTAATAATGGTGTGGAGAGGATGGCTGTAAGAGGAGAACGGAGGCCAAAAAAAGAAAAAATAATAGAACACAAATCACAGATCAAAAGTTTAAACTGAGAGAATGTATCATTTTAAGGGAAAATATGTTGTTTCAAAATTTCATGGCATCAACAAATCCCAAAAAAGTTGGGACAAGTCCATTTTACCACTGTGTGGCATCCCCCCTTCTTCTTACAACACTCAACAGACGTCTGGGGACAGAGGAGACCAGTTTCTCAAGTTTAGAAATAGGAATGCTCTCCCATTCATGTCTAATACAGGCCTCTAACTGTTCAATCGTCTTGGGCCTTCTTTGTCACACCTTCCTCTTTATGATGCACCAAATGTTCTCTATAGGTGAAAGATCTGGACTGCAGGCTGGACATTTCAGTACCGGATCCTTCTCCTACGTAGCCATGATGTTGTGATTGCTGCAGAATGTGGTCTGGCATTATCTTGTTGAAAAATGCAGGGTCTTCCCTGAAAGAGATGACGTCTAGATGGAGCATATGTTGTTCTAGAACCTGAACATAGTTCTCTGCATTAATGGTGCCTTTCCAGACATGCAAGCTGCCCATGCCACAAGCGCTCATGCAACCCCATACCATCAGTGATGCAGGCTTCTGAACGGAGCGTTGATAACAACTTGGGCTATCCTTGTCCTCTCTGGTCCAGATGACATGGCGTCCCAGTGTTCCATAAAGAACTTCAAATCGTGACTCATCTGACCACAGAACAGTCTTCCATTTTGCCACACTCCATTTTAAATGACCCCTGGCCCAGTGCAAACGTCTGAGCTTGTGGAGCTTGCTTAGAAATGGCTTCCTCTTTGCACTGTAGAGTTTCAGCTGGCAACGGCGGATGGCACGGTGGATTGTGTTCACTGACAATGCTTTCTGGAAGTATTCCTGAGCCCATTCTGTTATTTCCTTGACAGTGGCATTCCTGTTTGAGGTGCAGTGACGTTTAAGGGCCCGGAGATCACGAGCATCCAGTAGAGTTTTACGGCCTTGACCCTTACGCACAGCGATTGTTCCAGATTCTCTGAATCTTTTGATGATGTTATGCACGGTTGATGATGATAACTTAAAAGTCTTTGCTATTTTACGCTGGGTAACACCATTCTGGTATTGCTGCACTATCTTTCTGCACAACAATGGTGGAATTGGTGATCCTCTTACCATCTTGGCTTCTGAGAGACACTGACACTCTGAGAAGCTCTTTTTATACCCAATCATGTTGTCAATTGACCTAATTAGTGTTAATTGGTCTTCCAGCTGTTCGTTATATGCTCAATTTCCTTTTTCCAGCCACTTATTGCTACTTGTCCCAACTTTTTTGGGATTTGTTGACACTGTGAAATTTTGAATCAACATATTTTTCCTTTAAAATGTTACATTTACTCAGATTAAACTTTTGATCTGTCATCTATGTTCTATTACGAATAAAATATTGACATTTGCCATCTCCACATCATTGCATTCAGTTTTTATTCACAATTTGTTTAGTGTCCCAACTTTTTTGGAATCTGGTTTGTACGCACGCACGCACGCACACACACACACACACATATACATAATTTAAATATAAACTTTAATGAAAAAGTTGACTTGATAATGAAAAATAAATAAAATTATGCAGAAAGCCAATTCTCAGCCATCACATCGGGTTACAAGGTCTCAGGAGGTTATAAGCTTAATTTTTTAAATGAAAATAAAGTTAAGAGAGGTGTGGACAAGCTTAATTTGAGTAATGATTGTGCTGTTTTCAGTTATCAGCTATAAAATAAAAAAAATGTAAAACAAGTCAGCCTATGTAAGAAGCTGCCTAACTTCTATATTGCAGTATTTTTTCTAATTGTCTATGTAATAATGATTTAATAGAATTTCAAAAGATTCTGTTATAGCTTTTAGTTTGGTCCACCATCTGGTCTCTCATAAAACTATCTTGTCACTTTCTTCTACGGTACTGTAGGATTTCTACATTTTATTCATTGCTTTTAGAAGTGCAAAGGATAAAACCTGGCCTTTTTGTGACTCAAATAACATTTCCCCACATATATCCATGGCATCCTGAAGATTAATTAAAAAACCATCATGTTTGAATTCTACCTGTTTTTGTCCAGACAGTTGAACCTAATAACTTGGACTCATTTATTTTGTCTTTTGGTTTTCCTCTCTTTAAACACTTCCATGTATCCTCTCAGTATTTCACACTGAGATGCATGTACTGTATTGTGATATACCACACAGTTGCAGGAAACCCTTTAAAAAGATGTAAATTCTCTTCGTCGGAAGCTAAATATTTTTGAGTCTTGTTGGGACTGTTTGGGCTGGCTGAAGCCTCAGGTCTGCCTTTATGCATTCACGTGTGAGTGACTCCCAGAATTAGGTCAGGGACAAAAGGCTGCCACTGTTTTTGAAATGGTAAGACGTCAAAATGAAACGACATAATGATAACCTGTGAGAGGCTTGTGGTTTTGTTTTTTTTTTTATGTGTGAAAACGGCTTTTTCATAATGGGACACCCCCACACACATACAAACACAGCAGTGCTCTGAGGGGATGTCGTCCACTCAGATGTAATCAAAGCAGTTTCCGGCTCAATCTGAGCTTTCCTATAAAAGTGGCTCCAGGTCCAGAGTGGAGGATGAAGACAACAGAGAGTTTCAAGGTGAAACAAAGCATTTTGTGTAGAAGGAAAGGAGCGGGTGATGAACTGCAGTGTCTGTGAGTCTTTTACTTTCCACAAAAGTTTGGCTAATTGTTATTAAAGTGCGACTAAACCCAAAATTAACTTTTTTTAGCTGATAAACTCCCTAGAATGTGTTTAAAATGTTATCTAGCACTATGGCTGTGTTTATTCTCACATAATTGTGCATATCTGTGTAAATTGGCAATATTTGGCAATATTTGGTCTAAAAATGTGTTTACGGTAGTTCTATGGGTTGAACTGGTGGATTACACCTTAATTTTCTTATTTGTGCAAACGCTCATGTGTGACATGTCTGCTCATGTGTGATGTCACACAGGTGGTTCAAGCAGAGCCAATCCCCTGCAGAGATGAGAAGTGCATACCTTATATGGAAGTGCTGCATTTCACTCCTGACAAGCGGTTTTATTTTTCTTTTCATTTTCATTTTTTTAGGCCTTTGGTTTTGGATGGAATGGGTGGAATAGATAAATACATCTACATGTTTATTCTTTGTTGTTGCTTGGTGTATGTTGTTGGCTAGAGGTTTAATTTGTTTTAGGTTGTTGCAGGTGGAGGCGTGAACAAAAGCACAACTCTACCTCCACCCCTCCTTGTCTCTCGACACGCCCATTTTCAGGGAGATTTTGGAAGGAGGAGTTACCGTCTCAACCTGGGTTTAGTTTCACTTTAAGTGTGCTGACTGAATGCTATACAAATGATTACTTCTAAGTTATTGTTGAACAGGTTTAAATGTGTACTTTTTTAACAATACAAATATTACACAGTTTTGTATATTAAATATGTTTTGCACACACACCTCTTGTAAAGACGGGCAGGGTCAAATGCCGTCACAGCCTCCCTGTGCTGTCAAACCTCCATTTACAGGGATTGCCCTGATGGCTAAACCACGCACTGACTCAGTCTGTCTCTCTATGGACCCTGTAAGTGTTTTCATTTCCTGCCTGATGTGCTGCAGGGACACATCTGCCAGGCCAAGCTGGAAAAAAAGTCCAACCATAGCCTCCAGGAGCCTGAGTTTGCTCCAGTGGAGGTGCACATGTTTGACCTGGACTGCCTTCTGTCCGACATCTCCGACACTCTTTTCACCATGACACAGACACCATGTCCCTGGAACAGTGACCTTCACAACGGTGAGTACTGGTAGTTCACACCCTAAAGTCACAAGAATGACTGACTGTTACCTGAACCGCAGAATCAAAGATGATTGGTGCTTTGAAATCAGTCTTAACAGATGTTCATAATCCATCCATCCATCCATCCATTATCTTATGCTTATTCTGAAGTCAGGTCTCGGGGCAGCAGCTTAAACAGGGAGGTCCAGACATCTCTTTCCACAGCCACCTCTTCCAGCACTTCTGGGAGGACCCCAAGGTGTTCCCAGACCAACCAAGAGACATAGTCTCTCCAGCCTGTCCTGGTCTTCCCCGGGGTCTCCTCCCAGTCGGACATGAACAAAGCACCTCTCTAGGGAGGCGCGCAGGGAGCATCCTTACCAGATGTCTGAATCACCTCAACTGGCTCCTCTCTGCATGGAGGAATAGTGGTTCTACTTTGAGTCTCTCCTTGATAACTGAACTTCTCACCCTTTCTCTAAGGGAGAGTCCAGCTACCCTGCAGAGGAAACTCATTTCGACCACCTGTCTCTGCAATCTCATTCTTTCGGTCACTACCCAGAGCTCGTGACCATAGGTGAGGGTAGTCAAGTCAAAGTCAACTTTATTGTCAAAACTGCCATATGTACAGGACATACACAGGATTGAAATTGCATTTCTCTCAGTCCCTCGGTGCAACAGTAACCATTTAAACACTAAAACATTTAATAAACATAAGCATAAAATGAAATAATAAAAGTGTAATACTGTCCTGAGTTTTTGCATAGTAGTTTTTGCATAGTAGTACAAAAGTATGAAAAGTTACACCAACACTAAAACACTATACATTTAATAAACATAGGCATAAAATGAAATAATAAAAAGTGTAATACTGTACTGAGTTTTTTGCATAGTAGTATAAAAGTGTAAAAAGTATATCTATTAAATAAAATGAAGGTTCTGGCATTGACATTTGTAATATAGTGACAGAGCAGCATATGAAGTTTATGTACACAGTATATGTATGAGGTAGTTGATATTGGTATAGAGGTAAAGTGGCATATGCAATAAGGCTAGTAAAAATAATATATATATCAGCGGTAGTGTAGATATAAAAAGTAGTGTAAATGTAAACAGTAGTAATAAATGTAAACAGTAGTAATGGATGTAAACAGTAGTAATAAATGTAAACAGTAGTAATAAATGTAAACAGTAAATGTAAACAGTAGTATGACTATAGGCAGTAATGTAATACAAACATTAGTGCAAATATAAGAAGTAGTGCAAACTGAATGAGCACATGACCGTGAGTTGAGTGAATAACCCGTTTTGATGACACAGAGTCCAGTGTTAAAATCTTTGTGTTGTGTGGTAATGTGTGAAAGTTTTTTGTGTTAAGGCAGTACAAGTGGGAGGGAGGGCAGAGCAGGCAGAGAGTTTAGCATCCTGACTGCCTGATGAACAGAGCTGTCATTTAGTCTGCTGGTTCGAGCCTGGAGACTCCTCAGTCTCCTCCCTGAAGGCAACAGGCTGAAGCAGCTGTGTAGTGGGTGTGTGGGATCACCTGCCATGCAGAGGGCTTTCCGAGTGAGGCGGTTGCTGTGTAAGTCCTGCAGTGAGGGGAAGGAGGTGCCGACAATCTTCTCAGCTGCTCTCACGATGCGCTAGAGGCTCTTGCGGCAGGATGCAGTAGGAATGTAGACTGACCGGTAAACAGAGAGATTTGCTTTACAGCTCAGCTCCCTCTTCACCACTAGAAACCAGTACAGAGTCCACAATACTTCAGACACTGCACCAATCTGTCAGTCTCACGCTCCATTCTTCCCTCTCTCATGAACAAAACCGCGAGATACTTGAACTCCTCCACTTGAGGCAGAACCTCACCCTCGAACTGAGGAGAGCAATTTACCACTTTCTGGTTGAGGACCATGGTCTCAGAATTGGAAGTGCTGATTCTCATCACAGCAGCTTCACACTCAGCTACAAACCACTCTAGTGAGAGCTGAATATCATGGCATGATGACGCCAACAGGACCACATCATCTGCAAAGAGAGATGGAATCCTTAGGCCACTGAACCGGACTCCCTCCACCCTCTGGCTGTACCGAGTAATTCTGTCCATAAAAGTTATGAACAGAATCGGTGACAATGGCCATATTTGGTAGAGTCCAACTCCCACCCTGAAGGGATCCGACTTACTACTGGCAATGTGAACCAAACTCTCACACTGCTTGTATTGGGACTGAACAGCCTGTAGCAATGGGCCCACAATCCCATATTCACGGAGTACCCCCCACAGTGTACCTTTGAGGAACATGGTCAAATGCCTTCTACAAGTCAACAAAATACATGTAGACTGGATGGGCAAACTCCCATGACCTTTCGAGGATCCTAGTGAAGGTAAAGAGCTGGTTCAGTGTTCCATGGCCAGGACGGAACCCACATAGTTCCTCCTGAATCTGAGGTCCGACCAAAGATCGGACTCACTTCAGGACCGCTGAATAGATCTTACCAGGGAGGCTAAGGAGAGTGATGCCCCTATAGATGGAGCACACCCTCCGGCCCCCGTTTTTGAAGAGGGGAACCCCAACCCCAATCTGCCAATCCTGTGGCACTGCCCCTGATGTTCATGCGATATTGCAAAGGCGTGTTAACCAAGACAGTCCCACAACATCCAGAGTCTTAAGGAAACCAGGGTGAGTCTCATCCACTCCCAGAGCCATGCCGCCTCGGAGCTTTTTAACTACCTCGGCGACCTCAGCCACAGTTATGGATGGATCAACCCCAAAGACCCTCAACTCAGCTTCCTCCATGGAAGACGTGCTGGTGGGATTGAGAAGGTCCGAGAAATATTCCTTCACCTCCTGATGACAACACTGGTTGAGGTCACCAGCAGCCCACCTTCACTGAACACAGTGTTAGTATTAGTAAAGTGCTGCTTTCTCCTCCTCAGCCATCAGATGGTTTGCCAGCATCTCCTCGGAGTCGACTGAGAATTTCTATCCAAGGTCTCAACAAACTCCTCCCACATCTGAGCTTTTGCCTCAGAAACAGCCAAGGCTGTGGACTGCTTGGCCTTCCAGTACTCCTCAGCTGCCTCCAGAGTCCCACTGGCCAACAAGGCCCGATAGGACTCCTTCTTCAGCTTGACAGCCTTCCTAACCTGGGGTGTCTACCGCCGAGTTCGTGAATGGCCACTGCAAGAAGCACCGACAACCTTGCGGCCACAGCTCAAGGCAGCCGCCTCAACAAGTAATAATAATAATGAATTCAATTTATAATGCACTTTTCATTAATAAAAATCTCAAGTGAGGTGTGGATCATGGCCCACTCTGAATCAATGTCCCCCACTTCAGCTGGGATGAGGTTAAAGCTCCCCTGGAGGTGAGAGTTAAGGTCTCTGATGGGATCTTCTTCACAGCAAACTCTTACTACATGTTTGGGTCTACCGGTTCTGTTTGGCATCTTCCCCTGCCATCTGATCCAACTCACTACCAGGTGGTGATCAGTTGTCAGTTCAGCTCCTCTCTTCACCAGAGTGTCCAAAACAAACGACTGCAAATCATATGACACAACTACAAAGTCAATCATCGCTCTACGATCTAGGAAGCCCTGGTGCCAAGTGCACTTATGGAGATCCTTATGTTGGAACATGATGTTCGTGATGGACAAACTTATGACTAGCACAGAACTCCAACAACAGAACATCGCTCAGGTTCAGACCAGAGAGACCGTTCCTCCCAATCACGCCCCTCCAGCTCACACTGTTACCCACATGGGCATTGAAGTCGCCCAGCAGAATATAGATGTTCATAATCTGCCAGTTTATTTTTATTTTCAGCTGAATAAAAATCTAAATAATAAAACTGTTCAGTGTCATCTCTTCAATAAATAAAAAATAAGAACAACAGCTATAAATAAATGTAACCTTTAGCACGACTTTAATAGGACAACAAGGCATGCAATTATTAATGTCTGAAAACTAATTTTGAATTTTCTCACTTGAACAGAATTTGGTTAGTGGAGACAAACCAGTAGAATTACTAAATACATTAAATATCTTATAATGGCAGGCAGCACAGTGGAGCAGTAGAGTTGCTGCCTCACAGTGAGCACCCCGGTTCAAATCCCGGCCAGGGACCTTTTTTTTTCCTCACTTGCCCTCGAACAAGACATACTCTTTTCTTCCCTCTCCTGCCTTTTTTGCTCTTTGTCCTGTGTATCAGAGCCTCTCTTTACACATTTTCCAATCTGCTGGACATGTAAATAAAGAAGCTCTGCTCTTTACTGTGTCTATCTATGTTGCTTGCTGTGGTAGATTTTTTTGATACCTGTTAAGGACATGGTGTGCGAGATCTTTTCTTTTTATACCACTCTCTCCTTGTGTTGTCTTCCCTTTTTCTATCTAGCAATAAAGATAGTGCTTCCTAGAAGCTGCAGCCCCTGTACACCTTTGTCCATCTTTAGGACGACTGTACAGAACATAATTTTGCTGTACTTAACTGTGCAATGACAATAAAGCTTATTGTTTCTGGGTGGAGTTTGCTTGTTCTCTCCGTGCTGCATGGGTTTTCTCCTGGTACTCCAGTTTCCTCCCACAGACTAAAAACATGCATGTTAGACTGATTGGTAACTGTAAATTATCCCTAGGTGTGAGAGTGAATGGTTTGTCTCATTTGTCTCTGTGTCCCTGTGATGGACTGGAGACCTGTCCAGGGTGTCCCCCGCCTCTCACACAGTGACTGCTGGATATGGACATTAGTGACTCACGGGACCTGAAGAGGAAGAAGCGGGTAAAGATGATGGATGGATGGATCTTACAATGGCTACAATTAAAACTGTTTTAAAGCCCAACACCCACCATGTTTTCAAATTGCATCGCCATTAATATTTATTAGTTTATTTAAAAATAATACAGGAGCGTTTACTTATATTGTGGAGAAATAACACTAAATGTGTTATTTCATGATTTATAGCAGATTTTAGCATGCAGCTCCGGGAAAATCTGCCCCTCTCCATATATGGGCATTCACAAGGGCATTCACGTCACCAAAGTGACGCCTTGGAGTTACAGGCGAGCAGAGGAAAAGAAAAAGGAAGCATTTTTAAATATTCCCTAAAGCTGCCTGTTGATTAATCCTGCTGTCGCTCACTCATATTCTGAGCGAGCATCCACTTAGACATACTAGTTTAATTCGTTTGATCGCGACAAATTCATTCATTTCCGCATCGACTTTTTATTCTCTCCCCCACGTGAGAAAGGCACCCAGCCTCGCAGCTGAGCTCTGCCCGCGCGCGTTCCCGACCCTCCCTATGGAGATAGGACGATACCTCCCCGCAACAAGGCTGACGAGAGCAAATACACTCGAGGGAGCAAATTACACCGGCACGAGGAACTTCAAAGGTGACCAGCGGAGCGGAACGAGGAGCCAGAGACCGCGCGCAGCTCGCTCCTCAGGGGCAGAATGAGAGCAGCAACGGTCGCAGCGGTGTTATAAAATAAATAATAAATAAAATCAGAGCGGTCCACACACAAATGCACAAGGAAATATGCAGGAAATATGCAGGAAATATGCAGTTTTAACGCACTCTCTCTCATAAACCTCCATGGAAACTCACTCCTACCTTCTGCCTTCTGGGTGGAGATTCATGTAACAAGAGGCATGACCCTTCGGGACTTTTCGGCCAGGTTTCCGGATTCATTCGGGAGTGGGTTGTTTTTTTTTTTTTTTTTTAACCCTCGCCTGGCCCAAATGCAAAAATGAAAATAAAATTCATAAAATACTACAGTAATTCTCCAATATGGTGAATTGTTACTGTCACGGTGGGTGTTGTCCTTTAAGGGAGAACCTGCTGTAGATGTTGTCTCCATGGAAACCCAAACTCATATGATTATGTTATCACCCCTGAGAAACGACAGGGTAAAATAGGAGTTGACTGAGTGTCAATCAGTGAGATTAGATTACCAGTAGATGTTTTGGTTTCTTGGGGAAATAAGATTTTTGTTGTTGTCAAAAAACGGGCACCAGTATTTTTGTGTATACTGTAAATGCAAGTGTAAATATCCAGAGATTCAGCACTCCTTCCAAAGTACTCAGCTTTGTTTCTTCAAGACATAAAGTAGGGAAACAATGAACTGAAAACAGAACTGAAAAACTAAATACTGACAAAAATGTTTTTTTAAGTACTATTATGACTTCAAGGAATGCATATCACTTGCTGCTTGAGTTTTAGAGTTGGATCATCTGATGAAAAATCCAGCTGTTTTAGTCAAGCTTTGTAAATGATGTGCTAACAAGATCTGTTCGTGCTCAGAGTATGTGTTGAGGATGACTCTCAGCTAATACCACATCAAACTTTAGCTCAATAACAGTAAATTGAACTGCGGTGAAGCCATTTTTGTATTAGACTAAAGTTTATTAGCTGTGACAGCCATCTTTTCTGTGTTTTGTCTCCTCAGCGTACACCAGCAATGCTGACATCATTCAGCCAGGCCTGACCCCACTGCAGTCCAACCTGGATGATTTCATGGAAATACCAGGTACTCACTGTGTGTTGGTTTATGTGTGGATGGCAGTACATACACAGACCCGGGTTTAAGTACTTTTCCCAGCTAGTTACCCTAAACATTTTTAATGTAGTTCAAAATAAAATTTAATTAAAACAGCAAAGTTTGTGTACAAATAAGATATATCTACCGGTATCTATATCTAAAATGTATGAGTGGGTTTATACACTGTGCAGAAACCCAGCAATAAGTTCAAATGACCAGTACATTGTGTCTCTGTCAGTCTATT
Organism: Garcialebias charrua; assembly: GCA_038048925.1. Classification (NCBI taxonomy): domain Eukaryota; kingdom Metazoa; phylum Chordata; class Actinopteri; order Cyprinodontiformes; family Rivulidae; genus Garcialebias; species Garcialebias charrua. Next base: position 43,596 of record JBBPBX010004949.1, read on the forward strand.
GGTCACACTGGACTTGATGTTTCTGACCAGGGTTTGATGTCAGGTGTTTGTCACAGACAACCTGAAGTCTTGATGGACATCAAGTCTGTTGCAGCTTTTGTTTGTACTGACACCAGAGGCTGAAGGCTGCCTCAGACAGGAAGTAGTGCTGAATGGAAGAACAACCCTCGTCAGTGTTTGGACAGTCTGGGTGCAAGGACTTGTCCTTTGGCACTCCAAAACATTTTGTATCCATTTTCTTGGAAATATTTTTTGGATACAGAATCAACTTGGAGATCAGCCAAGGAGATGCGCACAGCCGGTGATTAGCAAATAAACAAATAAATAAATAAATCCGCCCATCCTCACCCGCTTCATCCTTTTCGGGTCGGGGGTCGCTGGTGCCTATGTCCAGCCATCACTGTGTGAGAGGCGGGGGACACCTGGACAGGTCGCAAGTTCATTTCTAACAGGTGGCTCAGCGGACGTGCGCAGCCGGTGACAGGTCCATCTGAGCTTAACACAACTTTTTTTTAATAACCGGCCGGTCGGACCAGCTTCTTCCTCAAAAAGTAGATGAACACAATTTTATATTGTGCATTTTTATTTAGTTTTCTTTGTGCTATGATTTGTAAAACCACATCAAAGCCCGTGACCGGCCAGGGCCACACTAAGCACATGGCCCGGCTCGGATTCTGGTCGGGCTCTGGGTTTGGGTTAGAAATGACAACTCTATGTGGTTACGTTTATGTTGTATATTTAACAAAACATGAGCTTAACCAAGAGCAACAAATATTCCTACCTCATCTCACTCAGGCAGCAAAAGCTGAGAGCGGGACTGACGTACAGTACATATTTTAGTTTTTAACATATGTTAAAGAAAACTTTTAAAACATAACCAACATGAGGGTTCTTCAGTGTTAATCAGGATTTTGTGACATTTCAAACATTACCGTATTCTCCGGCCTATAAGTCGCACCGGAGTATAAGTCACACCAGTCCAATTATGTTTTTTATTATATTTAAAATAAAAGAATATTTTCTGAAGTTGTTACACAGAGACAAATGAATATTTTTACAACCTCTAACTTCTGAGCTGACAAGTTATACAAGCCCCTTTGTGCTCTCTAGTCAAATCTGATGGTCAAAAGAAAAAATGGCCAAAAGAAGGTTGTTGGGCATCAGGTCCAACAAACATGTAGACAGACTGCTGGATTTCAAGATACCTCATTCAGTGAGATGGCAGCCACTGTGAACATTCACACCCAATGTTCATATTTTTAAGCAGGTTTGTCATGTTTTATTTCGAAAAATCTACTGAGAAATTCAAAAAAGGCGTTCAATACAGGATCAACTGGACTTTATTTGTTGCAGAAAACGTTTCGACTTCTGTCCAGCATACTGAGAAATTGAAAATTGTTGTAAAATGACAGCCACGTATTTCTACAAGATTTTTTTTTTTTAATTGAAACATCTGGGGTTTTTTTTTTTTTGTACAGGCAGAGTTATTTTTGGTTGAATTGTTATTTTTTGTTGTTAAGTTACATCTAAAAAGATGTACTGTACATGGGTTCACATGAATGTACCATCTCCTTGAACATTTTGGTTTTTAATTTAATTTCAGTAAAAATGATTGTGTAAAACATTTTATAAAAGCTTACAAATAGACTTACATCTTTAACTTTTGGTTTTTACTGCCATCTATTGTTCTTGGACAGATTTTATAGACTTTTGTGGTCCAACAGCATTTTTTAATTTGATATACATGAGTAAAAATTTTGGGTTTGTTGGTTTGTGCTCCTTTTATTCAAACTAAAGTATAATTTAAAAGAGACTTGATGTTGTATATAAGTAATCATGAAATTATATCAGTGTATATCAATGAAAATGGTGAGATCCACAAGTTATTTTTCATCCAGATCTTAACATGAACAGCGGTGTCACCGCCTGAAAAAATAAATAATTCAGCTAGATTTTTGGGGTCATAAAACTTTAAACTATTTTTTGCGTTTTATGATTAAAATAAGTTGTTTAAGATATTTGTCACAAAAACTTGTAGTTACTTCAGTTTTTGTTAAACTCCATTTTGATATGCCTATCTCAAAAATTTTTACCTTCTTAATACACATACTTGTATCAGTAGTACGCAAGTGTCAGTAGAGTACTACTCGTTAGGTCCTGATATAACAAGTTACTTTTCATTCTGACACATTGATAAACAATTTTTGCTCTTTTTTACAGATATTTTTATCAACTACCGAGACCAGCCCACTGAACAGACTGGTTTTAACGACTGTAGCTATTTTGAGAGCTCATCCAGTGCAACGTTTGCTGCTGTTCCCTCCCCTGTGGTCACCACCACCCAGCTGCTTAGTGACACCCAGCTGGCTCAGGTAGAGCTGAGGAGGACTGTACCTCTGCCTTCATGTTGTTTCATATCTGCAGAATAAATTACATTGTTTACACACTATTGTTCAAGTTCAAGTAGGCTTATTGTCATTTACATCACATGTGGTACATGAGGTGGAACACAATTACATACACAGGGTCCCAGTTACACCCAAAAATAGCACAAATGTAAAGTGTAAAAATAAATGGACTGTACTTATATAGCGCCTTTCCATCTTATCGAGATACTCAAAGCTCTTTACAACACAATCTGTGCCTCATTTACCCATTCATACGACACTCTACTAGATCTATACAAAGCTAATTGAACAAATCATTCTAAAGAAGCTAATCAGTGCTTTATCACATTCAAACACTGATGGGACACACATCAGAGGCAATGAGGGGTTCAGTGTCTTGCCCAGGGACACTTCAGCATGCGACTCCTGGTGGAATCGAACCCCCAACTCTCACATTGGAGAACGACTGCTCTAACCACCAGCCACAGCCGCCCGAAACTGTATAAAAGGATCTAAGATATACGCTAAACGGCATGCCAAAAGATAAGATTAAGGCTCCTTTCACACAGGATGATGGGCTCATTCCACTTCCCGTGACCTACACAGCTTCTTAGAACATGACTGAGTGATGGCAACTTTAGAAAACATGTTAAAAAGGCACATTCAAAGAAAGACAAAACCACATGCATCCTCAGTTGCACAACACCTCAGGCTCCGCCCTGGTATGACCATGTCTGTGCACAACCATATGCTAGAATCACGCCACAGGTGTAAAATCTGTACAAGGTTGCTTCTTTGACATCGTCTTAATCTGTAAATTAAAAAAATATTCATGGGATCTTTTTGAGTCTATGCATGACGCAGAGTCCTACAGGAACTTGCCAGTGCACCCTACCAGTGTAGTGTGGGCATGATGGGGTGTTAATCCAGTCATCCGTCTTTGGCAATGACCATTGACATTACATGCGAGGAAGATCGGGCTCCATGTGTCCACCTACAGCTGATCAGTCCAGTGTTGGCTCCTGAAGGCTCTGCCACAGGTCAGGCAGTTTTGCCAGGCAGAGCTTTCTTGGGCTGTTATTTTCCAGGACTCTGGGTAGAGCACCTTAGGTAAGGTGAAGCCAGCGTGACCTTACATGCTTTAAACATAACAACCAAGCCAAGCCATGGCACCTAGACCTCACATAATAGATACACTGCCACCACAATAAAAAACTATCATGAACTCACTACAGAAGTTTTGTACATGCTCAATATAACCAACATCATTGTGTTGTACTGTACAAAATGAGGAGCTTACAGCATGTTTAATACACTCCTGAATACCTCACTGACCCTGCAAAGACCATCCACAGTCTATCTGATCATTGATGTACTTACTGTATAGTGTGGTCATCATCAAGTGTAAAAGATTCCTATTCAGTAAAACCGACTTCTTTCTTCTGCAGCCTAATCTGTCATCTGACAGTTTGCCTTCTACATCCAACACTTGCTCAGACCAGACCAGACCGGGTCAGGAGTGCAACAAATACCACACATCCAGCATGGTATCAGGAGCCTTGCCATATGGACATCAGTCATACCCCGATGCACCAGTTTCTGTTGCATTCACCAGTGGCACTGATCAACTGGCCTCTGCCAGCATTTCCTTTCTCCATCCGCTGCCTTGCCACAAGTTTGGTTTCTACACAACAACCGGCATGACCTCCACGGTCATCACTCATACTGCCTCCACCATGGGCGCTCACGGTTCTATGTACAAGAATCACAGCTACCCTCAAGCTGTGGAAGTATACTCCCAGACTCATTGCCATTCTCCCAGTTACCCAGTTGGCACGTCTGACCCACCGGTCCACTCTGCGCTCCCTCCTGTCACAGCAGCCCACTGCCTCTCTGTCCCAGAGCAAGTGGTCCTTTCAGGAGTCAGGGGGAAGCAAAAGCAAAAGACAGGAGTGAACACTGTTGGACCCTCTGCCTTAACATCTGACCCCCAGTCCAATGCCCCCATGCCCACAAGCTGCTTAGCTAAACTTCTTTCCACCAACACCCATGAACGTGAGTTCAGAAATGTGCTGCATACAAAGTATCCTACAACCGGTAATAATAATAATAAGAAAATAAAATACACTTTTTTTTTCAGGAAAGCCAAAACTCGGATTTAATAAAACTCCTCTGGTGACTACCAAAGGTCAGAGGTCAACATCTACCAGCTCTCTGGTAAGAATCAAATTATGTCATGAATCTACCTATAGAGCCTGAGTAGCTTACATCAGAGAATCGTGTGATTTATCTTCATCCCTCATGTCGTACATCAATCCATGTGCTGTGGTTCTCACTAAAAGTAGAAAAGATTCACTTAAAACTGACAAAACAATTGGCCTGTGCCCTGCAAACTTACCGTTGACAAAAACATTTAAAGTTCAAATAAAACTAAAAATACTAAATTGTTGTTGTACATTTTACACTTTAAAGATTTTTAATAACTTTGTGTTCATTACGTTTGTAGCAGAAAGCTTGATTACCGTATTTTCCGCTGTACACGTCGCACCGCCCTATAAGTCGCATCAGTCCATATTTGTCTAAAAAAGTGCAGAAATCCATAAAAACATTGCATCTATTATCCGTCACTGCTGACTCGTCGCGTTTGTTTTGCACCATCGCTGACAACCCTGAAATGTGGGCCGGTGTTGTGTTAAAAATCGTGTGGCTGCCAAATGGCTGCCGCGGAAGCGTGCACAGGAGGACTTTAAATGGTAAATAAAATTAACACTTAAAAACAATTATTTGTTTGCTCGAAATTATAGTAAAGGTGTGTATCAGTCTAACGTTTGCTTAATAAATGCACTTTGATGATCAAATAAGCTGCATTTCAAAAGTATTTGCTTCCTCATTGCTCCAGGAGCGCATAGAGGAAGAGAAAAAAGAAAAGAGGAATGCTGCTCGTTTCTTCTAAATTTAACAAGAAAAGCACATAAAACAATTATTTGTTTGCTCATCATTACAGTAAAAGTGTGTCTCAGTTGCACTTTTACTTAATAAATGCACTTTAATGGTCAAATTAGCTGCATTTCGCCGGGGCGGTGCAGGTGGTTTGACAGTTGCTCCAAACAGTGAGCAGAATGAAGGTGGGACAGTATGGCAGGCTAATTGTGTCATTAATAGCTGGTGAAGATTCTTAGTCATCCAGGCCATGGTAAATTCAAAAAATACAATGCTGTTGGCGGCCCTCGGGGCCGTGTCCCTCTCTGGTCTTGGCTCAATGTCCTGGCGGTCGGAGAGGTGTTTCCTTTACCTCGCTCCTTGGGTGGACCTTGGCGAGCTGGGGGGTAAGCAGGGTCAGCGGGGGAGCTGACTCGCTGTGGGAGCACTGTTCCTGCAGTTATTTTTCTCCCCATCCCTCAACACGCACCTCCGCCCTCTTCATCTTAAATTAATACATGTAGGGAATTTGGGTCTCGGGTGTGCTGCAATGGTTTTACATCTCTGTTGTTAAGAGCACCTGGGACTCAATTTTATATACACTTTAGACATTCATTCATAAACATCTTCATAAAAGTCACATATAGGGAATGGAGTGAGCACTATGGCTATGGGTGGCGGGATGACATCAATCTCGCCCCCATGCCTATGCTCACTCAACATTATGCATCTAGACAATTAGGGCCTGGGTTAGAGTTGGAGTGGAGGGGAAACTGGTATAATGCCAGCCTTTGCTCCTTCTCTTTCCTTTTTAAATACACTTTACAACAACACTCACCAACAGTACATTTGGGGACGGGGGTGTGTGTGTCGGGGTCTTGATTTGTTAATTTCAATTTTATTTATTATGTATTTATTTATATATTATTTATTTATTTTTCTCTTGCCCCCCTGGTTGCCTTGCGGACATTCTGGGGGTGGGCCGTCAGGGGTTGTGCTGGGGTGTGGGGGGGTTCGGGGCCTGCGGGTTCGCCGTGGGCGGGGCTGGCAGTGCGCTCCCTCTGGGGCTGCTTGGGCTCGGGTGTCCTGTCCTGTCCTGTCGGCAGGGCGCGGGGTGTGCCGGATCTTGGACGTCTGCTGCTCTCCACCCCAGAATGAATGGGTCTACCTCCTGGGTTTGGATGTGGGCTGCCCCATGTAGGGAGCAGGTACATGTCTTGGACCTAGGGGGTATAGAGTGTGCATCGGGATTATGAATGGAGCGTGTCGTTATTGTTTGTCTTTCTGTGACTGAGGGTGAGGATGAGGGTGGGTCTGAATGAGTGTGTCTGTGTATGAATGTTTAAGTGTCAGGCTGGGACTTGGACTACCCCCTCTCTGATACTTCTGAGGCTACCCAGTGTCGCGCTCCTGCCACGTGGCCCCCTGGTGGGTGTTCCTCTGCCTGCGGGCGTGCTTGGGGCCCTCACTATCTGGGGCTGGGCGCTTGGGCGTTTGTCAGCTCGGCCTGGTGGCTGCCTGGTGGGGCTCGGGTCCTCTGGTCCTGTCGGGTCTGGACCTGAGGGATGGGCGTCCCCGGTGCCCGGGCCTCGGTGACCGGCCCTGGGGCTACGTCGGTGCAGCGGGCTCCGGCGGGGGCCTGTGTATTGTCGCTGTTGACCCCGGGGGGTCATTGTGTGTGGTCCCTGGTGGGGTTCGTCCGGTTCTTCCACTTGGTCGGATCTGGGGAGTGGACGAGTGGCTCGTCCTGTTCGGGTGGTCCTGGGGACTCTGGGCTCGGGGTCCTTCCTGGGGTCTTGGGCTTTGATCGCCCCTTCGTCTGTCTCGGGCTTTGGGGGGACGGGTCTCTGATGCTTCACAGTCGCTACTAAATGTTCTATTGGAGGAACCTCATTCACTTATGCATGCTCACAACCACACACAAATGGATGCAGGGATGTATAGTAGATGTATGTAGATGGGTATATAAATGAATATAAATATATATGTATGTATATTGTATATATATTTGTAGGTATGGGTATGTGTATTTATAGAAATATTTGCAAGGTCATGAATATTATCAGTCTTTATGCTTGTATGTTTCGTTGTTGTGTTCTGTCATGTGCTTTGCAGGATTGTGGACGGAGGTTTGGTGTGTTTGCCTTGTGCTCTTTCTGTGGACAATTGTTGTTTTGTTGTTTTGTTTTGTTGTCTCACTTTCTCTTTTCTTTCTTTCTCTCTATTAAAAAAAAAAATAAAAAAAATAAAAAAAAAAAAAAATACATATTGGAGTGAGAGGATGGCTATAAGGTGTGAAGGGAGGCCATCTATAAATGGAAAAAAAAAAAAAAGACAAAAACAACAAAATATAAAGTATAATAAATAAAGTCCAGTTGTGTTTGTCTTGAACTTTTTTGAATTTGTCATTGTAGCCACATTTACCTATTACATGATACAACGGCATGCCTTACTGGTACTACTACTCTGCTGCCATCAAGTGGCTGAAAGTGGTACTGTTAAAATGTTATTTTTTTCAGTCAGAATGAATGAAAACAGTCATATCTCTGTCAAAATTTAGTTTATAAATATGGGAAAAAATCCAGAAATACGTCGCTTCGGCCTATAAGTTGCAGGGCATGTAAATTATTCAAAAAGCACGACTTATACAGCGAAAAATATGGTACTAAGAAAATCACCCTGTGACTCAAATAATATATTATAGCAGCTAAAAACTCATTTATATTTTACTCATAATTTGAGTTGCTGTTTTTATATCTCCTTAACGAGAAAGTTGTTGGAGCAAATTCAGGCTGGAGCTTTTCTGGGTGGAGTTTGCATGTTCTCTCAGTGCATGCGTGGGTTTTCTCTGAGTACTCCGGTTTCTTCCCACATACCAAAAACATGTATGTTAGGCTGATTGGTAACTCTAAATTGTCTCTAGGTGTGAGTGAGAGAGTGAATGGTTGTTTGTCTTGTTTGTCTCTATGTGTCCCTGTGATGGACTGGAGACCTGTCCAGATGTCCCCAGCCTCCCACACAGTGTCTGCTGGATATGGGCACAGTGCAGGCCAGTGATTCCGACTAAAACGATCTCATGTTGAGAAACGACTAAATGATGGTAGTTTTGATCAAAGCTTGAGAAAACGTTTAACTCTGTCTCATGCAACATCACTGAAACACACTCAAATCTGTCCAGTGAGTTATGAAACATTTTGCTTACAGACAGAAAAAGGTCAACCCCAACTCTTAGAACCAAAGTTGTAAACCAAGCTGTTGTGCATTGTGTAGTTCACCAAGTGGATGTTTTGCCAACAGATAACCACAAACAGAGAGCAGACAAAACCATTACTACCCTCCTTTCACTTGTGGCATGCAAACTAAACTAACACTGCTCTGATCAGCTTCCACCTCATCCATGTCTTTATTTGTATTTGTATGAATCAGCTCATCTAAGAGCTTGTGTGTGTGTTTAGCAGACAAGCAGGATCACTCATGTTAGTGGAGTTTCCTCACAGCTGCAGCATGGAGCCGGATGGCCCGCAGTGTCACCTCTGCACGGACACGGCGCCGCCCTCGGACACGGCGGACCTCACGCCAGCGTCTCAAGAGGCTCAGCGGTGTCTGCCCTACTCACCCACTGCTCCACAAACACCAGCACAACCCTCCACATTCCCAAGACTGAGAAACTCTCACCTGTTCAGCTTTACGACACCGACAGGAGCAGCATGACGGGTACGTCCTCTACATACCTCACTGCACCAAAAAACCGAATTAATGCTGGAGAATACACTGCAAAGTGTTGGTAAGGTAATGACTCTTTGGTATTGTGTTCTTCAGTTCACTTTCCTGCACATCCTGAACACATCTCTCCACCAAATCCTTCAGACAAAGCCTCCAACCCCGAATCCCCACAGTCTGGCTTCTCAGGACATGGAAAGCTAGAATCCAATAAGGTAGGACGTTTTGTCCCATTTTGTTTACAAGCCTGACATTTTAAGATACAAATATAACTTAGCAGTGGCTGCCCGTGAAATGTCCACTGGGGGGGGCTATTTCTCAAAAAGAAAAGTTTCGAGTTCAAATCGTGTTTAATTTATCAAATGCAGATTAACACAACGTCAACAGAACAATTAAATGCTCAGGATGAGAAGAACCATTTTGACTCACTAAAACAACAAAGAACAAACTAAAAATATATAAATTATAGTAATACAAATACAAGTTCATAATATAAATAGAATCAAGCTCTTTTTTTTTGAGTACCGGTTCTCTGAAATATTCCTAATTTTAAAAGGTCCTAATTGTCATGATCTGCTGTTTAATGTTTGAACCCACGTGCAGAAAAACAGACTCACGAATGTAAAATGAATAATGATTTATTTAACAAAAATAATAATGCTGATGGAACAAAAACACTTACTGAGAGGAGAGGAGATGAGCAGATCATACACCGTGGAAAGACAAAGCCCCGGTGCTCAAGGAGTGAATACACAGAGTTTATATACTGACACAAACGAGACAGTGAGGAGCACCTGGGGTGATTAGAATGAGGACCAGCTGTGAATGATTAATGCTGAAGGCCTGAGCACAGAGAGACAGACTGAGGAGTGGGAAATGACAGAGACTGAATGAGATACACAGAAACCAGTAAACAAAGCTCAGAATAACAAAGTATGGCAGGAGGGGAACACAAAATAACATAAAGAAACAGAGCCTAAAGAAAACAGACAGGGACAGAACCTGACATAACCCCCCCCTCAAGGGTGGCACCTGACACCCCCAAGACGGACCCCACAAGAACAAGGGCGGGCGGAGGGAGGCAACAGGCAGGACGGCGGGCCAACATCAGCCCGATCCGGGGGGCGCCCAGGAGATCGCCCATCACCACCAGCCCGATCTGGAGGACGTCCAGGAGGCCGCCCATCACCACCAGCCCGATCTGGAGGACGTCCAGGAGGCCGCCCATCACCACCAGCCCGATCTGGAGGACGTCCAGGAGGCCGTCCATAATGCGGCAGCACGTCAGGCGGGCGACCAGAGTACCGTCCAGCAAGAAACACCCCCCCAAGGAAAGGGATGGCTGGGACACCACAGTCGGCCGGTACACCTTCTTCGTCGGCCGGTACACCTTCTTCGTCGGCCGGAACACCTTCTTCGTCGGCCGGAACACCTTCTTCGTCGGCCGGAACACCTTCTTCGTCGGCCGGAACACAGCCATAGTCATCGCCAGGACCCCCGTCGTTGGGCGCCGAGATGTTGTCGGGCGCCAAGGCAGGCGATAAGACGTCTATGGCGTTGGGACCCTCTGTCGAGGACGAGGCGTCTGCGACGCTGGGACCCTCGGTCGAGGACGTCTGCGGCGCTGGGACCCCCGTCGTCAAGACCCTCTGAGACGTCATTGAGGACCACGTCGTCGGGGACCACGTCGTCAGGACCCTCTGAGACGTCGTTGGGGCCCTCGTCGAGACCCTCGGAGACGTCGTCTGCTTCGTCGAGACCCTCGTCATGGGGACCCTCTGAGACGTCGTGGGGACCCTCGTCGTGGGGATCCTCCGAGACGTCGTGGGGACCCTCGTCGTGGGGATCCTCCGAGACGTCGTGGGGACCCTCGTCGTGGGGATCCTCCGAGACGTCGTGGGGACCCTCTTCATCTGGACCCTCGTCGTAAGGACCCTCTGAGACTTCGTCGGGTGGTGAGACGTTGTCGGGCTCCTCTGTGACGTCATCCAGACCCTCGTCGTCAGGACCCTCGTTGTCGGGCTCCTCTGAGACGTCATCCGGACCCTCGTCGTCAGGACCCTCGTTGTCGGGCTCCTCTGAGACGTCATCCGGACCCTCGTCGTCAGGACCCTCGTTGTCGGGCTCCTCTGAGACGTCATCCGGACCCTCGTCGTCAGGACCCTCGTTGTCGGGCTCCTCTGAGACGTCATCCGGACCCTCGTCGTCAGGACCCTCGTTGTCGGGCTCCTCTGAGATGTCATCCGGACCCTCGTCGTCTGGACCCTCTGAGACGTCGTCGGGCGCCGTCGAGACTGCAGGCGAGGAGACCACCGTCGAGACTGCAGGCGAAGAGACGGCGTCTGGACCCAGGACAGGCGAAGAGACGGCGTCTGGACCCAGGACAGGCGAAGAGACGGCGTCTGGACCCAGGACAGGCGAAGAGACGGCGTCTGGACCCAGGACAGGCGAAGAGACGGCGTCTGGACCCAGGACAGGCGAAGAGACGGCGTCTGGACCCAGGACAGGCGAAGAGACGGCGTCTGGACCCAGGACAGGCGAAGAGACGGCGTCTGGACCCAGGACAGGCGAAGAGACGGCGTCTGGACCCAGGACAGGCGAAGAGACGGCGTCTGGACCCAGGACAGGCGAAGAGACGGCGTCTGGACCCAGGACAGGCGAAGAGACGGCGTCTGGACCCAGGACAGGCGAAGAGACGGCGTCTGCGTCTGGACCCTCGGCGTCTGGACCCTCGGCGTCTGGACCCTCGGCGTCTGGACCCTCGGCGTCTGGACCCTCGGCGTCTGGACCCTCGGCGTCTGGACCCTCTGAGAAGACGAGGTCTGCAGCAGCCGAAGCGTCGAGGTCTGCAGCAGCCGAAGCGTCGAGGTCTGCAGCAGCCGAAGCGTCGAGGTCTGCAGCAGCCGAAGCGTCGAGGTCTGCAGCAGCCGAAGCGTCGAGGTCTGCAGCAGCCGAAGCGTCGAGGTCTGCAGCAGCCGAAGCGTCGAGGTCTGCAGCAGCCGAAGCGTCGAGGTCTGCAGCAGCCGAAGCGTCGAGGTCTGCAGCAGCCGAAGCGTCGAGGTCTGCAGCAGCCGAAGCGTCGAGGTCTGCAGCAGCCGAAGCACCAAGGACCAGAGATGGCAAGTACTTTGCCACAAAAGCTGCCTGCCAACGTTCCAGCTCCTCCTGTGACACCCTCTCTCCCTCCTCCAGAAAGCGAGGGCTGGGCTGTACATCTGGTGGCGAGCGAGGAGGAGACGGACAGCGGGGTGCAGCGGCGAGGTGAGGTGGAGAGGGATGAAGCTGAGAGTCGGTGGTCTTGCCTCTTCTTTGCCGCCTCTTCCTGCTGCGTTGGTGGTGTGAGCTGAAGACGGGCGCACCCCAGAGTTCCTCCTCCAGCTCAGCGTCATCGTCTGACCACAGCAGCAGATGTGACGAGCAATAAGCCGGCGGGGTGGAGGAAGAAGCTGGCTTAAAAGCCAGGCGGCTCCCCCAGAACTGAGACCTCATTTCCTCTTCCTCCACAAGAAGAGGTGATGGTAGGATCTCCACCTCCGGGCTGTGGTGACCTCGTCTCCGGACGGGTTCAGTCCGAAACGCCCCCCACCGGATCACAGGCTCCTCCATCAGTTCCTGTTTCTCCTTGTCCCTCTGAGCAGTTTTGTCTGCCTCACGGGCGAGCCATTCAAAAATATCTATTTTTCTGCTGGGCTCTTTCTGATGACCGGGGCTTTCTGTCATGATCTGCTGCTTAATGTTTGAACCCACGTGCAGAAAAACAGACTGGCTCACGAATGTAAAATGAATAATGATTTATTTAACAAAAATAATAATGCTGATGGAACAAAAACACTTACTGAGAGGAGAGGAGATGAGCAGATCATACACCGTGGAAAGACAAAGCCCCGGTGCTCAAGGAGTGAATACACAGAGTTTATATACTGACACAAACGAGACAGTGAGGAGCACCTGGGGTGATTAGAATGAGGACCAGCTGTGAATGATTAATGCTGAAGGCCTGAGCACAGAGAGACAGACTGAGGAGTGGGAAATGACAGAGACTGAATGAGATACACAGAAACCAGTAAACAAAGCTCAGAACAACAAAGTATGGCAGGAGAGGAACACAAAATAACATAAAGAAACAGAGCCTAAAGAAAACAGACAGGGACAGAACCTGACACTAATGCACCTTAGCATATATAGCATTTCACCATATAAATGTACCTTAAATGTTTCAATGTTAATAAGAGCTAGTTACTCTCAAGAGACTTTGTTTTCATTCTCCAGATCAATACAGTGTTAAAGATCCACTGACATGATTTTTTTTACTATTCATAAAATTGCTCAAAATATATATATTTTAACATTTAAATATGTTCGTTTTTGCAAACAAAATGATAAATCACTTTAATTTTGCTTTAAAAGTGATTTTGAACTTCAAGCCGTGTTTAATCATGGGAAATCTGATTACACACGAACGCACCATCTGTGACGTAGTGAGAGGCAGAGGGCTCTGGTCTCTTTAATAGCGGACAATTTAAAACCTGACGAATTTATCAATCTAAGTGAAGATTTGAGCTATTTGTCTTCATTTTGGGAAGCAGAAAATAGTTTGGGTGATGGAACAAGAAACAACAGGATCTAATTTAGGTCTGATGCTGTATCAGACTTACCTTCATGACGAGCTGCTCATACCCGCGCACTGTGACAAGCCCAGAGCTCTGCCCGTTTTTACGTCACAGATGGTGCGTTCGTGTGTAATCAGTTTTCCCATGATTAAACACGGCTTCAAAATCACTTTTAAAGCAAAATTAAAATGATTGATCATTTTGTTTGCAAAAACGAACAATTTTATGAATATTAACAAATCATGTCAGTGGACCTTTAAGAAATACTGTAGTAAAACACCACCAGTGACATTTACTATATAACATTATTAATGTTTGATAACTTTTTATAAGCAAATTAAAATAAATGTAGCCATCAGAGTCCAATACAATAACCAGGAGTCTAGCGCTGGCATCCTAACTCCACAAACAAACAAAGAAAAAACAAACTCACCAGTTCCCACTTGCTGAAGGCTTTTTTCACAAACAGAGCCATCTAAAAGTTGAGAGGCATATCAGTCAGGAATGGTAATATAATAATATAAGCATTAGATAAAGACAAGCATTAGCATGCTAACTCCAGAAACAAACTCACCAGTTGCCACTTTTAGATTAAACAGTCAGCTGAAGACTTTTTCACAAACAGAGACTTCTAAAAGTTGAGAGGAATATCAGTCAAAAATGTAAATAGGCATTAGATAAAGGGCATGTTTCAATGATTTAAAACCTACCTGAGCCAGCCTGCTTGTCACTGCACGGCTCATTTCCCAGACAAAAAAAAGAAAGAAAGACCTGAATTTCATAATCGGTAGGTAGAGCTTGCGTTGGACGTGTCCAGGGCGCCGAAATCTGTGCCCAGCATCTTCCCGTTGTTTTGTAACGTTGTGGAATAACTGTGCATGCGCCATTTATAACGAGAGTCTATGGATAAGATTCGTGCGCCCCAGGACTGGAAATACGTCGCCAATCAGAAAACATTTTTTTGAAACAAACAATCTACTGTAACTCATCATTACTTATAAAATATTTATCCTACACAACTATAAACATATATGCATATATTTTGAAATATATTTATTTTATTATTTCATTTTTTATATATATTTTTTAAAGATTTCAATGTAAAATGGTGAATAGCTCCAGAAGTTCCAGTGGGGCAGCTCCCTAGCGCCCCCTATTGGCCAGCCGCCCCTGTAACTTAGTCTTATTTGAGAGTTAAAAAAGTGAAAACTATTCTTAGAACATGTTAGTTTGAGGTAGCATCTGCATACATGTTTCTGAGCTGTGCTGTTTGCAGCAAACAGAGACCAGGAGGATTACTCACATCTCGGCCGAGCAGAAGAGGCGGTTCAACATCAAACTGGGGTTTGATACTTTACATAACCTTGTGACAACGCTCAGCTCGCAGCCGAGCATAAAGGTACGGTGAAAAGATGTGCAGCTGCATTACAGATAAATGTACCGAAAGCTGGAGTTGACGAACGTCACAGAGGACTCCGTCAGGAAACTGAGCTACATGAAAGGCATTTAGTAAACATTATTTATCAGGATGTAACTGTAGTACTAATGAAACGTGAATAAATATGGCGTGCGCGTGACAAGTTGTAATCCCTCTGTGTGCTGGTGCAGATCAGTAAAGCCACCACACTGCAGAAGACAGCTGAGTACATCAGTAAGATGCAGCAAGAGAGAGCTCAGCTGCACGAGGAGGTTCAGAGACTCCGAGAGGAGATCCAGCACCTCAATTCTACCATCAAGTAAGACTTCTATTCATGTTTCTGTCAGGTAGAGGCTAAAAACAAATGACACTAAAAGGTCATGACTATCAGTGGTTTTGGTCACGGAGACCCCATGGAAACAATCACGATTGAGATCAGGATATTTACTAATGCAATTCATTGTTCAACAGTGTATCTTGGTTGCTGCTTTTGCCTTAGAGATAATTAAAATATATAAGTGTTGTTGCAGTTGTCATGGTCTAACCGTGTCGTTTTTATCAGGGTGGTATTTGTGACATTGCTACAGTGCATCTGTGCCGTTCATCTTCTCTTACTGGAAGATCTACACAGTTCCTGCTGCGGAGGAAAAGCCCACAACGTGTTAAAGGACGCGTCTCACCCTGGACATGATCTGTTCGAACTGCTAGCATCAGGAGAAAGTTCAGATCAATCAGGAACAGATTTTAACATCTGTCAGCCATTACCGAACTTAAGAGCTGGAATAAAATAGAAGAATTGAATAAGTGCAATAAGGGACTATATAAAATCTGTTATAAAATTATAATATAATCTGTAATATCACTATGATTGTGTAGCTTTTATGCAGTTCATACATTTTGTATTACTGTTTTTACTTGTTCTTTGGGAAGCAAACCCACATTTTGTTGTACTCAGGTGCAATGCTATTCTAAAGGTCTATTCTGTTGCACACACCAGTAGAGCAGCCACAGTATTTGCATAGTATAGCATTATAAAGTAGACACTGTGGAAGAGATTTTTTTTAATCACTGCTACATAACTTTGATTGCTCCCACCCCCTTGCAGATTGAAAAGTGGACTTTGAAAAACTTTCCATCAATCTGCCTGTCTGTCCATCCTGTTCATCTTGTGAAATGGATCATTTGAAACATAAGCACCGTGCCAGCTTCCATTTTGGTGTGAGGGTGCATCTAGGAGTAAGAAAGGTCACTATCAGAAATTGGGTTGCCACGTCAAGATCCAAGATGGCCACAACAATGTAAATATGTAAAGCTGTCATCCCGATCAATTGAGGAAACTATTCTTTCTAGTTCTTATATTTCTTAAAAAGTAGTTTCCTCAAATGACTTAGGTGGCCAAAGATTAAGCTATGGTGGGCTAGGCCTCCATTGGCCACCCCCTGGCTCCTCTCACCAGGATCAATCACTCTGCCGCCTTGAACAGGCAAAAACACACACACACACACACACACACACAAAACTAATTTTATTCACAGTGTAACACCTACCCACTTGAATATCTGCCACCAGAAACATTTAAGTTTACTTGTGTTTCCTGTTCAAAAAGGAAAATCTCACATGGAAAAATCAAACATTCAAAAGCCTCAGTGAAGGGGGACGTCAGTGTATCCTTTGTTACCCTGGTTCCTTTTCAGTGTTGCTGTGTTCATTCTATGGATTTACATGTATTTTATTTTGACCAATAAATTTGTAGCAACTTGTTTTTGCTAGAGATTGAAACATTCATTCATTCATTCATTCATTCAACCTTTATTTATACAGGCTAGCCTCGTTGAGTCACGGGGACTCATTTACAAGAGGGACCTGTCTCACTCACACCAAACAACCATCCACTCTCACACTCACACCTAGGGTCAATTTAGAGTCACCAATCAGCCTAACAAGCATGTTTTTTGGTCTGTGGGAGGAAACCGGAGTACCCGGAGGAAACCCACGCATGCACGGGGAGAACATGCAAACTCCACCCAGAAAGGCCCCGGACCGGGATTTGAACCGGCAACCTTCTTGCTGAGAGGCAGCAGCTCTACCAGTTGTGCCACCGTGCTGCCCACATAACACATGTTTATGTCATCGTTTAAAGAGAGTAGGAACCTAGGATGTGGACTGACCAGAGGAAAGCAAGTAAAAAATTAAAAAAGTTTATTAAACATAAACTGACCAGACAGAAACTACTTACAAACAAAAACTGAAGAATCAGCGTGGCTTAAAGCTGCACTATGTAACTTTGTAGTGCAGTCTGTAACTTTTCTAACAATATATTTTTAACATATTTCTTCACTCTGTCACTATCTACTGACAGACTGGTGTTAGACAAAGTAATCTCTGAAAAAAACTATAGTCCCCTTGCTTCTCTATCAGCATTTATAAAAACACTGAAAACACAGAGTGACCCGGACAATGACCAGCCAATAAAAACAGAGTTGTTTGTCACGCCCCAACCCACGCCCCCGCCTGTCCCAGCCTCAGCGCCGCGGCTCGTTCTCATTCAAAGGATTGCAAAGCGATGCAGGACTGATTTGTATGTGACACAAATGTATTAAATATCCCTTCTTCATCCCAGAGCTGGACTTTTATTTTGTTTTTTTGCCAAAAGTCAAGTGATCGCTTCATCCTTCACTGACAGGAATGAGGAAATGGATTTGTCACGAGCGAAAAAAAACTCATGTCCAACGTGGCTGCGTGAAGCTCTGCTGATTTCAGGGTGTTTTTGTGTTGTTGGACCAGTGCTTCATGGTTTTATTTTATTTTTTAGAACGTTTTATTAACATATAATCACAGAACTTCGCAGCGTCTGCCACAGGACATGTAGTGGGGGCGGAGCATTCCAGACATTCCAGATCCACTGACAGAAACGAGGAAGTCACGAGCGAATTAAATCATGTCCAACGTGGCTGCGTGAAGCTCTGCTGATTTCAGGGTGTTTTTGTGTTGTTGGACTAGCGCTCCATGGTTTTATTATATTTTTTTAGAACGTTTTATTAACATATAAACACAGAATATTGAAGCGGCTCCGAGCAGCCATGCAGCAGGGGGCGGAGCTGAACTCAAGTTCAACAGAGAACGGACTGTGGCTCCTCCTCAGAGCCATATATGGCTCTGAGGGGGAGGGAGCAGAATGCTTTTCCCTGCTGAAAATATTTCTAAGTCCTGAGCACAACAGAAAGTTACACATAGCAGCTTTAAACAAAAAACACAATGCCTGACTGATGGAAAGTGCAGAAATGAGGGACTGAAGAGATACATGGCTGCAACTGAAAATAGAAAATGGGGAACAGGTGTGAGTAGGAGGAGCAGAGACTGACTGTGGCAAAGTACGGGGAAAATCAACCAGGGTTACACAGCGGATCACAGCTAAACCCTAAAAAGCACAAAACACTGAATATAAACAAACAAAACAAAAATAGAATAAACCTCTCGACAATAGAAGTCATAGAAATCCAAGTTAAATAATGTGATGGTGTTCACTCTGAATGTGAACATCCTCTAACACATACCAGGATGAGAAGTTGATTAAACAATATATTCAAACTTTAACTTCTGAGTTTACTTCTCATCCAGAACTGTTGAACCAGTACTTTGACATCAACTTGTCTTCTTCCACTCCCTGTGCCTCTTCGTGCAGTGCATGCCAGCAGCAGCTTCCAGCCACCGGTGTCCCCATCACCCGGCAGCGCTTCGACTACATGAGGCAGAAGTTCAGAGAGTACGTCCGGGCTCAGACTCTGCAGAACTGGAAGTTCTGGATTGTATCCTTGTGAAAATAAATGTCAAAAATGTTGAAGAAGAAAAATAAAACCCTCACTGTGCCAACAGTAAATAAATACACAACTATGAATGATGATGTTACGTTCCTCATGTTTGGTAGAGCCCATGTGCAGGCAGGGCTCAGAGAACTCAAGATAAAGAAGAATATTAATTTAATGAGTGGGAAAACAAAAGCTTACATCATCTCTGGGATGACACGGAGGGAGACAGGACACCATTCAGAACAATGCCCAGACCAAGAGGAGCACAGAGATACACACTTAGACGATGACAAACACCTGGGGAAAGACCATCAGTGTCAGGAGGAGCAGCAGGAGTTAAACCAGACCACAAGAGGGCGACACACCAGGGAACACACATCCTCACAGATGATGGTTTACATGAATGCTCCTCCTTTCTTCAGTGTTTTCCTGTGATCTAAATGTGTTTTTTTAAAGTCTTTTATTTATTATTTATAATTAAGTAAATTTTTCCTGAACTCGGTCTTCAGTTCAGCATCATCATTGAACCTCTGTTTGAATCCTATAATGGGATGGTGTCTACAGCCAGTGTGGAAGATCTGTGTCGCTCCACTTTATCCTGGTTGGACCAGCACTGCGCCCTGCCTGCCCTCAGACCCAGTGAGTCCATCACTGCTCCAGACTAAACTACCCACCTTCCATCAGCACTGGTGTGACCTGCCTTGTTGTTGTTCTGTGTGTCTCCTCAGTGGTTCTGAGTTCACTCCGTCTCCTGAGTACCACCACAGCCATCCTGACAGACCCCGGCGTACTGCCTGAGCAGGCCACACTCGCCGTCATGCAGGGTGACCCCCCCGCTGCCATGGACCACTCCTTACTGCCCGTCCCTCGGCAGTAGTCCACAGCCCTTATGGACCTCTGAAGAAAAACTTTTTAAAAAGATGTCCTGTGGGCTCAAAGATGAAACTACAAGACTGTTAGTAATAAAGAAGAATGATCCCATTCAGGACAAAACTCAGCAAACATCAGGAAGTGTCCCAGCACGCTGAAGAATGATTCAAACTAAACAGGATCAACACTTAAAATGTGTGCTTTAAAGTCACATGACTCTTGTAATTTTAATTTATTTTATTTTTTTAATTTTATGTAAAAAAAAAATGGTTTACTGAAAAATAAAGAATAATATTGGTTTAAAAAAGACAGTCCCTGTTGTTTGGACATGCCAGGCTACGTTTTGCATTCATAACATGCTCTTTCCTTCAGTTGTTCATACATTTACAGCTTATGCCTTGCTTCTTACATTGTTTTTGTCCTCGGCTGTGTACAACATGTCATTATCAGTATTAAAAGAAATAAAGCAGCTCGCTTTTGGCAAAGGACAATATGTGGAGTTTGGCAGTTTTTTCTTCTATTACTGTAATCATGTTCTGCGTGAGGGTTGAACCCAAGTAAATGGTAAATAAACTGTACTTATAAAGCACCTTTTTGTCTTATCGAGACACTCAAAGCTCTTTACAACACAATGTGTGCCTCATTTACCCATTCATACAGCACTCTACTAGATCTATACAAAGATAATGGAACAAATCATTCTAAAGAGAATCTCAGCCTTTAAAACCTGAACCACACACTCTCTGCTCTTTGAATTGAGAAAGCTCCTCAGATGAAGAGCGAAACGTCTTCTGTTACAAATAAAGTCCAGTTGTTTCTGTATTGAAAGTTTTTTTATTTCATTCTAAAGAGACTAATCTGAGCTTTTTAGATCACATTCATACACCAACAGGAAACACATCAGAGGCAATGAGATGTTCAGTGTCTTGACACTTCAGCATGTGACTGCTGGTGGAATCAAACCCCCAACTCCCACATTAGAGGATGACTGCTCTAACCACTCAGCCACAGCCGCCCGTGTAGACAGATTCGGGAAATTCAGGGATAAAACACTTATTTTGGAGGGACAAGACAAAACCAAAAGCTGTCGTGGCAGCAAAACCTTACAACGACTAACGGAGCATGGAGGCGCAGCGCATGAGGGCTGGGGAGCACAATCCATGGACAAGGAGGAGACACAGACGCTGAACTGAAAGGGAAACTAACGAGACACAAAATGAACATGGGGGGGATTGGGAACAGCTGAAGCAGGATCTGGCAACATGAGAGGAGAAACACTGGGTCAGGCAGAACAGATGATACAAACAGATTCTCTCAGCTGTCAGCAACTCTGTAGTTTTCTTCTTCATCCAGCTCTTCAAGGCTTTTGAGCTGGTGGATCTGTTCTAAAGCAAAACCTTATCAAGCATCGGACGGTCAGAACATGCTCTTAGTTTCTTTGAAAGAAGATCTTTCAAGCAAACATATTAAAAGCAGAAGATATCACTTCTAGTCTTTGTGTAGCCAAAAGGCCACATTTACAAATTTTATATTAAAAAACGGATCAAAAAGCATCAAACATTAACTTCAATTTCTCTGCAGATGATGTTGTGATGTAATTTGCTGCAGCTACGCCTTATTATGTGTTATATCATCTCCAACAATCTGTTATTACATGTTCAACTCAATTTGTGCATTTACAATTGTAGTGACACACCAGGGTTCGAGTCAAAGCTGTTCTTTTCTGATACTCTTAAAACAAGACCTTCATCCTTTAACCAGGGGTGTCAAACCCATTTCCACCAAGGGCCACATCAGCATGATGGTTGCCCTCAAAGGGCCAGATGTAACAGTAAAACAGTACAAATGAGCTAAATTTAACTAAATGTAATGTCAAATAAATGCAACTACTCCTTAACATTAAATAACTGATTTTTTTCTACTTATTCAACTTACAAATGTTACATATATTTATTTGCATGGATGTAGAAAAATATGTCTGCTGTTATAACATAAAACTTTTTAATTTGCCAGGTTATGAAACCCACATTACTCCATAAATCAATGATCAAAATTTTCATGTGAATAAAGAAAAATAACAAGTTATGACATGAACTTAATGTGTTCAAACTGCATCTGACTGAGTTCTAAGAAGTCTTACAGGATCCCATCTGTGACCTAAACATTATGTAAACATTGTGATTACATTTGAAGAAGAATTGAAATGACAAGCCACTTCAGATCCTAGCAGAAGGTCCCAAATGCATCTCTATTGCCACAAACATATATATGGATATTAAAACAGTTCAGTTCAAATGCACATGGAATACCATCAGTGAGTCTGAACACAATTCAGAGCAACATCAAATGCAGGCAACTGCTTCTGAAACTTCATCCTGCATTCAGGAGTCGCCTGGTTAAAATCACAGTTTTGCTAAAAGTTTCACAAGATGTACACGCTGCCCAGACAGAATGAAGCCAAGCAGAAGAACCTTGACCACTGATGGGGCGCAAATGATGCAGACCAAGAAACACCTGAAAATCAGGATTTGAAGAATATTGTCATAATATTAATATTTTAAATATGTAAATGTTTTTGTTAATGATCTCTGTTACTGAGTCTGAAGACTACTGCACAAACACTTATCTGAGTTTTATTGTTTAAAGTAATATTCTGTAGTATTCTTGTATTATTTGTTGATGTGTAAACCTTTGTGTGTGTGGGTGTGTGCGTGGTGTGTGTGTGTGTGTGTGTGTTTTTTTGTTTGTTTGTGCTGCTTCCTGTCTCTGTCATGACACCTTTTATTTATTTATTTATTTATTTATTTCACCCATCCAGCTTTACAAATAACCAACAATCCAAAGATGGACAAATCCAGAACTTTCATTTTATTTTATAGATATACTTTTTACACTTTTATACTACTATGCAAAAAGCTCAGGACAGTATTACACTTTTATTATTTCATTTTATGCTTATGTTTATTAAATGTTTAGTGTTTTAGTGTTGGTGTAACTTTTCATACTTTCATACTACTACTATGCAAAAACTACTATGCAAAAACTCAGGACAGTATTACACTTTTATCATTTCATTTTATGCTTATGTTTATTAAATGTTTCAGTGTTTTAGTGTTTAAATGTTTACTGTTGCACCGAGGGACAGAGAGAAATGCAATTTCAATCCTGTGTATGTCCTGTACATGTTGCAGTTTTGACAATAAAGTTGACTTTGACTTTGACTTTTGATCTAACAAAGCTCAAGAAAATGATATACGAACGTGTAAAAATGGAACAGAGAGAATACTGTATGCATATAACCTCCCCCCTTTATTGATAAATCAG
>JBBPBX010004950.1:33722-63722 GCA_038048925.1 Garcialebias charrua
CTGCCTTGATCTTCTCTCGTAAATAAGCGACAGGACATGGTTTGAGCAACAGGAAGTGATGTTTACATTTCAGAATAAAATACTTTTTTATTTATTTATTTCTTGTATTGCGTTATTAGGTGTAGTCATAGTCATAAATATAATAGTTTAGTCATAGAATAGTCATAAATGATAGTTTGACAGCATTTTTGTACAAATAAATCCGTATAGAGCTAGGATTAGTCCGCCCGTGGTGATTTTATTTTGTAAATACGGAAGTTGTGCTCGTTCCTTTTCCTGTTGGTGCGACGTAATCTTCAAAAGTTGACTACCGGCACAGCTCCGTCATCCGGCAGAAATAGAAAAATTTCTAATTTTGACGGACTGCCGTCCGCTCGCCGCTACTCGCCGCCGCCGTGTGGAGCCAGTGTAAATTCTGTCATTGATTATAATGGGTGCGTATTTGCTGCGGAGGTCGGACCGGAGCGGGGCGGAGCTGGAACGCGTGTAGTGTATTTTTGGCCTAAGTCAAAAAACACAGTAATACACTTGTATGTTTAGTTATTGTTGGGCACAAGCTAGGGATAAGTTACTCGTGTGTTAAACGTAGGTCACGTATTTGTTCAACTTGTTAGTAATACAGTGTTGCATAGAGTACACACTATACGTCCAAAAGAGGATTTGAGTTGATTTTTTTTTCTTCATGTTTTGCATATGCCTGCGTGTTGGACAAAGTTGACACACGTCAACATGAGTTGAATAAAACATTATAGTGTGACAGGGCCCTAAGTCAAGTATGCAGATGCATTGTTCACACTGAATGTCAACCTAAATTTCAGAATCGCATGTCCATATACCTGAAAAATCACTGCAGTTAACTCAAACTGCACCATTCGAGCTCTTGTTTGATTTTATAGTTTGCAATGAGTGCCTTCAATGTTTGGTCTTCACATCCTGATTAGGGCTGTGAAAATGTGCTAGTTGTGCCAAATAAATATTGCAAACTGGATTTATAATATATTTTTTTGGCAGATACAAGCAGTGCAGTGCAGGAGAAATCCCAGCAGGGTAGAAGGGATTTTTCTCCCTAAGTTTCAAAGGTGAGCAGAGCAATCAGTCATCAATTTGACCCCGGCAACAAAAAAAAAAAAAACATTTTTAGCCTGGAGCCTTTAAGCACACAAGCAGGTTTCCCTTTCAGCCAGAGCTTACAGATGCCTTATAACAAAAAAATAAAATGGTGACCTTTAAAATGCCTCAATATTTGGACTGTTATCAGTTTTTTAAAAAAATGATAAAAAATCTTTACAAGAGAAAAACAGAAATGGAAAGAGAAAGCATGAAAACAGAAATAATAATCTGGGTTTTACATTTACTGTGCACAGTTTTATAAAGGAGACTTATTTTTTTATTTAATTCCTCCTGCATTTTTAAGTAAAACTCCCCAAAGCAGTTTCTCATCTCTTTTATCTTTAAGTATCACAAACAGTCAAACACCGTTTTCCATTTAGTTATGCTTTAGCAGTCAGTTTGTGTTTGATAAATCTCAAAAAGTATTCCTTTTTTAAAGATAGAGGGGGGAATATATATATTAAAAAGAAAAGAAATAAGAAAAAGAAATATTTTTATTACACTCCAAAGCAGCCAAAACACACAGCGTTATCAGGCAGATACTGAATTTCAAAGTAAATCACTTCTGAATGTGAGATGAAATGATAAAGAGCAGGTTAAAAACATGGCGCACGCCGGCGCGGCTGCTCAGGCAGAACTGAAAACAGTTCTCCACAGCCGAATGAAGAGCAGGAGAATCTAAAGATGGACAGCAACACCGTAAAAAAAAAACTGTCGTTTTTACAGGAAAACGCTGGCAGCTGTGGTTACCAGAGTTTTCCTGTAAAAATTACGGGCACAACGTAATTAAATATACAGAGAAAATATGTAAATTAACTTACAGTGATTGACACTGTAAATTTACATTATTATTCTGTTAAGTCAACACAAATTAAATGTTAATTTTACATAGTTTTGTTCTACATAAGAAGACCCTTTCCTGTATTTCTGTTAATTTACATTATTAGTCTGTTAAGTCAACACAAATTAAATGTTAATTTTACATAGTTTTGTTCTACATAAGAAGATCCTTTCCTGTATTTCTGTTAATTTACATTATTAGTCTGTTAAGTTAACACAAATTAAATGTTAATTTTACATAGTTTTGTTCTACATAAGAAGACCCTTTCCTGTATTTCTGTTAATTTACATTATTAGTCTGTTAAGTCAACACAAATTAAATGTTAATTTTACATAGTTTTGTTCTACATAAGAAGACCCTTTCCTGTATTTTTTACCTCTAATAAATGTTTTTACTACATCAAAAACTGGCTAAATTTACTGGGAAATATCAACCAAAAAACTAATTTAAACTGGTAAAACCACAGTAAAATTTTGTATGTAAAATAATGGATATTTTGTGTTTTTTGTTCATCGCTAATAATAATCAAATTATATGGTGAGTTACTTTTTAAACCCGCTAATTGACTACCAGTACTACTACTGTCATTAAAAAACATGCAAAATGTATCATGGAATGAGAGGTACATATCACTTTAGAAAAATTTATTGACACAATTTTTAAACAATTCAGCGACTCCGATTTAATCCACAATCAAAAACTCAACTCTTTTAGTCAAGACAGTTTTCAATTAACAAAAAAATGCCAGGCAAAAAGCTTAAAAGAAATTAAATGTAAATGTTTCCATTTTTAGCAGTTCTCTTAATACTTTAAACAAAAAATGTGTACCGTATTTTCCGGTGTATAGGTCGCACCTTTTTAGGGTTTTTTTCAAGGCCTGCGACCTATACACCGGTGCGACCTAAATATGGCTTGTTATCACTTTCGGTGAAACAAATTTTAAAATCCAGCTCATTTCACAATTACGTTCATTTATTAAGGAAAAGTTCAGCTCAGACACCTATAATTTTTATCAAACAAATAATTGTTTTTAAGTGTTAATCTTCTTAAAAGCCTTGCTGTGTGCTCCTGTGGCAGACATTTGCAGCAGAGCTAAACGTAGGTGCGACCTATACACCAGTGCGACCTATCTAGGGATTTTTCCAATCTATTGGTGATAATTGGACAATGCGACCTATACACAGGTGCGACCTATACACCAGAAAATACTGTAAATGTGGAAACAAAAACTTGCAGTGTTTCAATGAACAGTCCACAGAGCCGAAACTTCAAATATGTTTTCCTGCCAACAGTCCAAAAAACAAAAACTTGCAGTGTTTCAATGAACAGTCCACAGAGCCGAAACTTCAAATATGTTTTCCTGCCAACAGTCCAAAAAACGAAAACTTGCAGTGCTTCAATGAACAGTCCACAGAGCAGAAACTTCAAATATGTTTTCCTGCCAACAGTCCAAAAAACGAAAACTTGCAGTGCTTCAATGAACAGTCCACAGAGCAGAAACTTCAAATAGTTTTTCCTGCCAACAGTCCAAAAAACAAAAACTTGCAGTGTTTCAATGAACAGTCCACAGAGCAGAAACTTCAAATATTTTTTCCTGCCAACAGTCCAAAAAACAAAAACTTGCAGTGCTTCAATGAACAGTCCACAGAGCAGAAACTTCAAATATTTTTTTCCTGCCAACAGTCCAAAAAACAAAAACTTGCATACCTCTTCATTGAACAAGTTGAGTCCACAGAGAGAGTCCTTATTTAGGTGTCACACCACTCGTGATCGGTGATTTCCTGTATCAGGGTGAGGACTCGGGGGTTCACGTTGAGACGACACTTGGAGTTTTTGTTCTCCACTTTGGTTCCCTTTTCTGGATTTATTCGAAAAAAACACCTGTTAAAAGAAAAGACGACCATCATAATTATTTAGAAGTTTCAGTAAAGTAAAATACATATTTAAAAAAGCTAAGTTTGGTCCTCTGGACATTCAAAAAAACAAAACAAAAAAGTAGAAACATTGGCCCTCATTCACGAACCGTTCGTACGCACAGATTTGTTCTTAAACTGTGCGTACGAGTGATTTAGGATCATTTGCGGCATTCAACAATGTTTTCGTATCCTACGATTTTTTTCAGATACGAACAAAATTTACGAGTGGTCCGGACCTGTCGTATATTTTAGGAGCGTCAGTCTGCTGTCATCCAGACGGAATTTCTCCACTAATAACTTAATATTTCATTATTTAGAAAATATTTAGAGTTTAAAAAAGTCACGCACCACAATTGGTCTTGACAATAGGTTTTGTTTGAAGTCGAATTATATTTTTAAATGTAATAATGACTAACTTATAATAATGACTAACTTAAAACCTCTCGGTTTTCAAATCCCGGTTAAAAACTCACTACTACTCCATCGCTTTCAATGCCAGCTGATGTGTACTGGATCGTTTGATTTATGATCTGCAATGTTTTTATGTTTTTCATGTTGTACTTCATTGTATGTGTTGCGTGTTTGTTTGTCCAGCACTTTGGTGTGGACTTGTTCCTGTTTAAAGTGCTTTATAAATAAAATGGTATGGTATGGTGTAGGGCTGGGCCATATCATATCGTTTACGATAATACCGGTAAAAATAGCTTGCCCGGGCAAAAAAAAGATATCATGATATGCTAATTTCATGACGTGATACGTAAGGACGCCCCGCCCCCCAACCGAGCGCTTCAAACTGAACTGCGCACCTCTCTTCCACCAGTCTGTACTGGTGCTAAAATGATAAAAACAAACCGCGCGTCGTGTCAGCTTCTGTCCCCTGGCTGCTCTGAACAGCAGGTAGAGGATCAAATGCCCCCACCCGCCCCCCCACCCCACTGAGCAGTCGCGCTGCGGGCTGGTCTCCCCTCGCTCTGCAAACTGTCTCTATAAACACGCGCGGCTCTCCACGAACCAAGACAAAACCACAGTGAGTTATTTTCAAGTTGGAAGTTGGATATTCGAGCTCCGTGTCTTCATCAGTGCGTTGCTCTCGTCAGTCCACTTCATGGAGTCTGATTTCGGGCAGCCGCGCTGAGTCTGCCCCTATTCAGAGACGTCATGGTTCACTTAGGGACCGTCAACAAATTTTCGACCGTGTCACTCTTTAGAAACAAAGAATAATATATTTTACATGGAGAGTGATTTAGGAAACTACACCTGAACTTTAGTTTTTGTGGTGGTTTTTGTTTATCAATCAATCAATCAATCAATCTTTATTTATAGAGCCCTTTTCAGCAGCCAGAAGGTGCACAAAGTGCTGAACAATACAGAAATAAAACAAACAATAAAAAATAACAATAAAAAACAGCCAGTTAAAAATTAAAAACAATTTAGACCTAACAAGAATGTCAAAGAACTACTAGGTATTAAAAGCCTAAAGATAGTCCATTATATTTTGTGCAGACTTTTTCAATCTAAATAACAGATCTTTTTTATTTTTTATTTTTATACTGACTGAATACTTTACTAAATAAAGTAATTTCAGTCAAATTAACCCTTGGTGTTTAAAAAAAATATATAATACTGCAAAGCAACATGTTAAATTAATTTTGTCAAATAAATAAATTTGATTTCTTTTTTTTTTTTTGGGTTATATCACGAAATTTATCGTTATCGTGATATCGCTCTGAAATATCACGATATAATTTTTGAGTCATATCGCCCACCCCTAGTATGGTATGGTAACTTATTAAA
Organism: Garcialebias charrua; assembly: GCA_038048925.1. Classification (NCBI taxonomy): domain Eukaryota; kingdom Metazoa; phylum Chordata; class Actinopteri; order Cyprinodontiformes; family Rivulidae; genus Garcialebias; species Garcialebias charrua. The sequence continues at coordinate 39,384 of JBBPBX010004950.1, forward strand.
GTATTTAAATTAAAATCAATTTGTTATCAATGCCGTTTTCTAACACTACAATATTAATATGAAGATCTCAAACTAAAACCAACTTAAATTATGAATTAATGTAAGTTTAATTTGTCTCGGTAACGCAGACTTTAGGTTGACCTCCTGTCGCAGTCATAGCTGTCAGATAGCTCAATCAGTAAAGCGTTGCGTCGTAGTGCAGAACTTTATGGGTTCGAGTCCCACATGGGACAACGTTTTTTTTTTCTCCTTTTAATTCATTCCAGATTTAAAAAACACAAGAAAACTATTTACAATACAACAAGAAATGAAGCATAAAGTCTTTAATCTGGAATGAATAAATAATCTAAAGAAGGAAGGGAAAAAAAATAGGCATACCTTGTGGGAATCGAACCCACGAAATCTCGATAACAGTGCAATGTTTTAACCAGTTAGCCACCAGTACACGTGTATATTTTAAGGTCCACATTTCTTATAAACAGACATTCTTTGTCATTAGTTGGTCATTTACTCCCATGAGTGACGCTGCTAATAAGGACAGATTTACTTTTCTCGATCAAGGAGAGCAAAACTTCAATCTCCGCACCGGTAGAGTTCTTCTTTTTTACTTTTCGCTGTCATTTTATGCACAAACACGTTTTGCCTCCGAGGCAGGAAACGTAGCCTTATATGGCGTTTTGAGGGGTGGGAATTATGTAAATGACCTCTCCGCGTGCACGCGCAGGTGGTTGGAACAGGTGGGATTCATCATATTTACGCAACCCATTTACACACTTTTCCTGAGGATAGAAGACTTTGTTGAATCTGACGTGGCATGTTCGTATGAACGCTTCGTACGAACAAAAGTAGGATAAATTTAGGATAAAAATACGAACATTTTCGTGAATGAGGGCCATTGTCGTCTTTCGTTCGAAAGACTTCCTCAGTCTGAGGCCCTGTTTACACGGCGCGTATTTTGAGTGGAACCGCTCCTTTATCTCTGCGGATGTGCTTATCATTGACATGAGTCCATTGGGCCCCCTCTTTGACTCCGATGGTTTTTGAACTCACCCTGCAGAGTGGAGGTTTTTCGCTGACCCCCCGTTGATAATGTAAACATCTCCCGCTGATCTTTTGTTTGAACACATGCGCGCAGCACGCATGCTCGGACAGTCAGGGCAGGCAGACATTTCACGTGTCACGCTGCAAAATATGTGCTATATAATAACAGTTTAACAATAACAGTATTTATGTTAGCGTGGGAGATATATAGTAATCTGAGCTATCTATCTGGACTCGTTACGTTATTTAAACAATGCGTAACGTAAAATGAAGACACCAGGTTTATTTATTTATTCATTCAACACCACAAACTGTACGTCACACAAACACTGAGAATTTAACTGAACACTATTAAAACACGTTAACTGAACTGTAAATATGTTAATGAACTAGACTCTTGCTGTGTTTTCATCTGGACCCCATCAGAACCGGTCCGCCTGTTGGAACGACAGCTTCTCCACCTCGCAGAAAAAAAGAAATAAATAAAAGCTCAGTTCGTTGTTGTGTGATCAAAGTAAACACAAGCAAAAATTAAATTAAGAACGTTGATTTACCTGCTGTAAGTCATGTTTTTCATGGAGTAAAGTCCGACATCATCCTCGTCAACTCTGTTCTGGTCCACAGTCCACTCAGCGTCTGGTGTGCAGCTTGTTAGATGAAGAGGTCCCACTTGGTGTCAAATCTGTCGACTCTTATCCAAAATTCAGCTTTAACTTGTTGTTAACTTGTTGATAGCTCAACGTTTAGTCCAGAAGAACGCAGCAGTCTGCCAGCAGAGTGAGGCAGCACGCATGTGCAGTGGGTGAAGGTTCACCAGCACGCATGCACAGTGGGTGAAGGTTCAAAAATCCACAGCGCTAACTAATGACCGGGCATGGTAACTACTGTACAGTGAATTCATGAAAGGAGGAGGGGGGGCATGAGGGAGGGGGGAGATTCGAGCGGACCCATGTCAACGCAAAACTTTTCATCTAATTAACATACCCAAAACCTCCGTTTCCCCCCACAGTGTCTGTGTAAACAGGGCCTGAGTTGCTGTATTCAGCTCAGTCTTATAAATATCACCTTCTCACAGTGGATCAACCAGTTGGCTGATGACAGACAAAACCAGTTGCTCACATGATCAAGGAGGACCATCAGCCTAACGATAGATCGTTAACACCCTGATGGTTATTGCTATTCACAGAGGGCTGAGTGATACTAGCAATAACAGCATTGTAAGAGGGAGACAGTTGAACCCGGAGGCCTCCACCTCTGTTTAATTATGGACGGTTTCTTTTCACAAAGATGGCCTCCTTTACTCCTCTCTCAAACCAGTGTTCCTACGAACGTGGCCATCTTTGTGAAAAGAAACCGTCCATCATTAAACAGAGGTGGAGGCCTCCGGGTTCAACTGTCCCCATCTTACAATGCTGTTATTGCTAGTATCACTCAGCCCTCTGTGAATAGCAAACAACCATCAGGGTGCTAACAATCCATCGTTAGGCTGATGGTCCTCCTTGATCATGGGAGCAGCTGGTTTCAGGCTGTCATCTGCAAACTGGTTGATCCACTGTGAGCAGGTGCTATAAGACTGAGCTGAATACAGCACCTCAGACTGAAGAAGTCTTTCAGACGAAAGATTAAACGTTTCTAGAGTTTTTTTTTTTTTTTTTATGTCCAGAGGACCAGACTTAGCTTTTCTAGATTTTTCTACCTGGATTATTGAGCATGCATCTGGGTAAAATACATATTGTTTTATAGTATTACAAATTGAAAGCAAGCCATATTTATTTACCTTTGAAGCAATTCCAGAGTTGAAGCCAGCTCAGACGGATAATGGATGTTGAAACAATAGTAGCTCCCGAACATCAGGCACAACGCAGAAACGAAGGAGGGGATGTTTGTGTTGATAAGGGTCCGGTCCAGACTCAGCATGTACCTTGTTGAGGAATAGCATGACTGTCCTATAAAGAAAAAATAATAATTGAACAGGGTACCGTATATATTATTAGGTCCTATACTCGCATGAGAAAATCCATTAGTAGTACAACGTAATAAATTAGATATGAAGCAGACTTACCACAGACAATGATGGTTGGCATTAGAGCCACTTGCTCCAGTTGCACATCTTCTGCCAGACTCGTTTCATCTACCGGTACATAGAAGAACATGGACTCCTCCTTCTCATGAAAGTAGTTGAGGAGAAGCAGGACCATCTCTTTCACATCCTCTGAGCAGCCACTCTGCTGTCCCCGTAGCCTCTGAAGTCTTGCATAAGTCTGAAGGAACTTCTTGTTGTTCTTGACACAAACAGGGGTCAGGTAGTTGAGGAGCCTTTTTCCCTTCAAATCCAAGTTGCATATGAAGGTCTCCTTGAGGTCGTTCCCAGTGAGTTCCTTGAAGTGGATCGACATGCCAATTTCATCAAACAAAAATGGCCACTCCTCTCTGAGGCACTTGATACTTTTTTACAGTTCTTCTTGAAATTTAGTCCATGGAATTTCAAAATTGTCCTCCCAGTGCGAGTCAAGCTGTGGGCTGCTGGATGAGGTAGATGCTGAACTTTGGGGTGAAACTGAGAGCAATGACAGCGATTGGGCAGGTTAAGCTTCATCAGACGAAAGTGAGCTGTTTTCAGGTCTGTAAATTACAGAGAGGAAAAAAAAGGTTTACAATGTACAATATAAGAAGATGTCTATGCCTGTTTAGAACATTGTGCATGGGGCACAAAGTGTAAAATAATATGTTAAAATATTTCACCAACACATTTTTCATTATTTAGATCACATTCTGAGTGTTAACATTTTCTACTAACATTTTATTGTTCTGGGTTCTGTATATTTAAACATTTTTGTGAATGTCTGGTTTCTGGAATACACTGTTCTTAATTGTCCCTGATGACAGGCAGAGAACAAATCAGACGTTTTCATGCAGTCACAGATTTGACAGATCACTTCGTCTGTTAGGCTCATATTTTTTAATAAGGACATTACTTTCGATATGGTGTAGGCTTGACCTAACTCGTGAATATTTTGCATTTCCTCAACAATAATTTTTATAGTAGAAGCAGGTATGAGCATCTGCCCTTGCAGTTTAAGTTAAAAGACACACACATTTCTGAGATATGAGTCACTATCATTCTCTGGCATGTCAATAGCTTCACTGGCTGCTTGCATGGCTTCATGTGTGTTTTCAGAATTATCTGTGCTGGCAAGTGCACTTGAGGACTGAGGGCAAGTTTCCATGTACATGTCATCAATACTATCAGGGGAGCATGCTTTATGCTTCCTACACATATGAGAAGTAAATGACGACTTCTTTGTAAAGACATTCTTACAACCTTTAACTGGGCATGACACTGACCTGCCCTCTCCAATATGGTCATTTAAGTGAGACACTAGCTCTTTCACCATCATGAGAAAATGGTGGGCACATAATGCAACCGCGCATTTTAAATCGGCAACAACGGCTGTAGCTTGTGGCGCAGGTGCATTATGTAAATGATAAAAATGACCCTTGAAAGCAGAGTAAGTTGTAAATGTTTGACTACAGTTAGCACCAACACACTTGAAAAGACAACGAGGCTCATTCCTATGCACTTTGCAATGTAGCATATACCCTAAGTTAAAGTGTCCAGTTTCTTTGTGCAAAAGACGCAGGTCATCATTTAAGAAAATTTGGTGGGTGTGTGATTTATCACACATTGGTGTAGCAGTCTTAAAAGCTAACGGCACTAGCTTAGAACAACATGTGCTAACATTAGCTTATTACATGTGCTTAGCTTAGCTTGCAACATGTGCTTAAATTAGCTTATAACATATGCTAACATTAGCTTACAACATGCGCTAACAGTTCAGCAGACATTCCCGGTAGGAAAAAAGTAAACGTAAAGCTTACGTGGAAATGTTATTTTCTCTGAATCAACAGCCAAAGACTCCAAAACAAGATGTAAAAAGTTTTTAGAAAATTTCTTCTCCGCTCCTCCAAACAGCAGTACTGTATCTGGCTAGCTGCAGCCGTGAACGTGACGAGGCCAGTTCTTCTTCTTCTTCTTTTCTATCATGGCGGATCGCAAGCAACGTAAAGGTGCATACCGCCACCTACCGAGCTCAGCGAGAAAGGCTCTGGTCCCAGGCAATGTGTTTGCAGAAACTAAAAGAAAAACCCGCTCATTCTCAATCAGTTCATCTGGACAGTTTCTTTTTAGTAGAAAGAAAGAAAAACGTTTTTAGTTCAACCCCTCTCCCCCACCCAACGTGGTCACATGACTTACAACACTTAACATTTTGTTTCTAACTTTAAAAAAATATACAAATCACTATCTTTAAAAGTATACAAATCACTATCTTTTCATTCATTCATTCAACCTTTATTTAGTCAGGTAAATCTCATAGAGCCTCGAGGGCTCATTTACAAAAGCGACCTGCAAACTCAGGTCTCGTGCTCTATGCAAACTTATTTTTGTCATTATTCTTCCATCAATCATGTTAAAAGTACAGCAGAAGTTTGTAAAGTGATTTACCTTTGTATTTGTATTTTCAAAAACAGTTCAAAACTTTAGTTTTTCCAGCATTTTAATGTCATATTAACAAAATTGTTTTGTTATAGCCATTACAGTATTTTTTTGTGTTTTTTACCACGATTTGTAGTTTTAACAAATATATTTGATTATTCGCACATAGTTTTGTTGTGCAAACAACGTAAAAAGATTGTTTAACAGTTTACAAAGGTTAACTGTGAATTAAACAAAACATTTATGCTTTCCATTTTACAGTATTTTTATGTTGTGATTTTACATAGTTTCAATGTAAATTCTACGGACATTTCTTACAGTGTGAGATGAAATCATGAAAAACAACCGTCATGTCTTTTATACTGAAGTGGGTTGAGCCTAACCAGGGGTTGCTAGGTGAGGGGCTGGACTCAGGTTAGGGTGGGTTGTCCTGGCGCTTGTGACGTCACAAGTGCGAGGATTTGAAAACGAGACATTTATATCACTGAAAAATAGATCTACTTAGAGTAAATAAACCACTGGGTGCATTTCTTTGGCCCTAGGACTGTTTTTTAAAGAAGTAAATACCCAAAGTAGAGTAAAAAAACCATTAAAAAGTGAATTTTGAATATGTGGTCCCCTTTAATTGGATTTATGATAACTGGTTCCTGCTTTTTGGATTCGGCTGGTTCCTGGTCTATCAACACACAAGGAAGACGGCGGCGGCTAATCTGGACCTGGTCAGGCTGCCTGCCTTACATGATGGCTTGGTTCATGTCTTGAGAAACCAGACTTTTGGCTGAATGGATTAGATCTTGGGGATTTTCTGAGGCGTATTCCATTTGTTATGGTCATTTTAATTTGGACATTTTCGGAAGCGAGTAGACCGACACAGACTGAAGGTAGATGTCATTAAAGTTCTGCCTGTTCTCAAAACAATTGTGTTTATCTGAAATTCGGCTCCCTGACTGGCCTTGACAGGCCGTCTTATCTCAACACGCCAGAGAAGTTTGGTAAACCTGACGCTCTCGCCCATTCCAACCCTTCTGCTGAGGAATTCCATGGACTTTTTCAGAGGAGCCCAGCTGAATAAACATTCTGTCATCATTTCAGGAATATGGATTCGACTCTGGCTCTGTCCTCGGCAGCTCCCCCCCCCAACCCCCCTCCAATGAGTGTGCACAGATCTTCATGAACTGAGTGATTCTATCTGAATTCTGCAATATGGGCTGGCATGCTCACTGCCTTTGAGTCCCCCACCCTCTGCGTAATGTCGGCGTCATTATGTGCTTGTGTGCGAGATTTTTTTCATTACCACATGTTTGACCTTCACAGGTCAAAAATGTGTTAGGAATTTTTTTTGTCTCCAAACCCTATGTGTCATTTTTTTTACCACTTTTATTGTCTGTCCAACAGAGCTCACTTGTAAACGAGTCTTCGAGGCTCAATGTGACTTATCTGTTTAAATAAAAGTTGAATGAATGAACAATGAACTAGAGTTGCATTCTGACCCCAAAAATTCTACCTGACCCGAACCCGACCCCAGCTCATAGCAATTGTTTCCAAACTCCACCTGATCCGACAAATTAACAGTAATTACCACCACCCCCCCACCAAAATTTTCAATTAAGCTTTGACTACTTATATAGTTATTTAAGGCGGCTAAATAAAGGTGGCAGCTCAGAGCTTAGGAGGTATTTGTCCTTTCATGACCATCAAAGTGCATTAAACCCTGGCTTCTGCCTGCATTCTGCATTATTCAGACATGGACCCTGCTCTGACATGTCTGCTTTGGGATCTCACCTGTTTGGGCCACGTGTGTCCACTGAGTGCAGCGGCTGACTGAATGTCCATTTGGGCGATGGATCGCTTACTGGTAGTCACATCTGAAGCTTAACTGAACTTTATTCCACCTCTTTGAAGGCCGGTCAGCTCGTGGTGAAATGGCCACATGTGGCTGGTGATTGCATGGCAAGCCAAGTATGGCAAGCCATGTTGCCATATAGTTGGAAGTATGGTAAGCCATGTTGCCATATAATTGGAAGTATGGTAAGCCATGTTGCCATATATTTGGATCGCCAGCCGCGTTCACCAATGCAATCAAGAGCCTGACACTGACCCGACCACCCATCCTGCACATTATTATGGCCAACCCGGATTCGGGCCAGGCTTCGGGCTGAGGTTAGAAATGACAGCTCTATAATGAACTATTGTTTCATTATTTTTGCTTTAAATCACCTTAATTTGGAGATGTGTAATTCTGCCCACATTAACATAGTCTGAATGTAACCAAAACCAGATGGCTGATGATCTCAAAAATGTCACAGTAGTTTATGTGAACGCTGTTTAATAAAGTTTTACACCACCATCAATTTCATATCGCTGTGTTATTTATGTTTATTTCTGTGGTTCTTTTGTAAGTAGCAGCAATGATTAGTTGTAGCAGCTCTGTGTCAGCCTGGAGCATGTCAGACAATTTATGATAATTACATTAATAAATCTAAAAAAGCTAAGTCTGGTCAAAAAACAAAACAAAACAAAGCAAAATAAATAAATAAAACACGCAAAAAAACAATTTTTTTGTTTTTTGTTTTTTGAATGTCCAAAGGACCAGACTTAGCTTTTTTAGATTTTTCTACCTGGATTATTGAGCATGCATCAGGGTACATTAATAAACCTATGCAGTATGAAATTATATAATATAAATGTTTGTGAAATAGTGTTTGCATAATGTCTATAATATTAGACTGGACTGGAGTTATTTTATTATTTTACAATCTGCTTTGGAGGCTGGTTGTCTTTGATGACTCACTTTCAAAGGGAAGCCTTGCCATTTCAAAACAACTTCCATCTGCTGAAGTTTCATAATGGTGCATGCAAAACCAGTTTTATAAATCTTTGCACATCCACAGTACACAAATATCTGGGCAAAAGTGTTACAATAAATATAATCTACAAATTTAATCTGAATAACTCTGTAAGGAGGAATTGATGGTTTTGTAACAGTCGATTCATAAACCCCTTTGAAGATTTTTAGATTTGAGACATTGAAATGACTCAGTCCAATTTTGTTTTGGCTGCATTCAGTTTGGTCAGAATTAGACTTTTTAAATTTAATTTAAAATTAATTCAATCTTGTAGTGATCTACTTCATGTAAGATGTTAATTATTCATAACTTTTCCACAGAACCCTACTTCAGAAAAGAGCCATCTAAGATGTAATACTCTGGTTGGACATGAGGAAGTAGATCAAATTGTCCTGAACTTCTGCAGATGTCTGTTCTATGTGTTGGTTTCACTTTTATACTGAAACTTCTTGATGACCAGATACTTGATCTCAGTCAAAAAGGGGTGGACCTCTGCACAGAGACACTTTTAAATGAAGATTTAAAAACCATAAAGCAGTTAGACATTCCCACATAGATGAATAAATTCAAGTTTGAACCAACGCACAGTGAATTCCTGGATCATTAAACTGAAAATACAATTTGAAAACTTGACTCTGAAGCAGAGGCACCAGTCAGGAACCTTAAGAAGATCTGCTTTCATGTTGAAGAGTAATACACAGTTCTATATGTTAATCTGATTGAAACTAATACACAACTGTTCTATAATTAATACACAAGTGCTCTATATTCAAGGTATTCACAACTGTTTTACAAATGTTTATGCAATCATGTCTTATGTGCCTTAAAGTAGCTTAGACAACATTATAAGACACACTTTTAGATCCAACAAATAGAAGGTTAACATGCTCAGGGGATGGATTCACTTTGCGCCTGCTCTGGTCTTCACAGGCCTTAGGGGGAAGGGTAGGACACAACTCAAACTAAATATACAGTAATGCTGACTACTTATAAAACACACACATTAGTAGACCACTAAGTGACCAATTTACATTAAAGATCATACACTACACACATAGATTAGAGCTGTTCTGATACTTTCTTAGTGAGCAAACATGCAGAACAAAAGAGCTGACTTTCAGTAGACCTCTCACCAGCCATATATCTCCAAGGTCGTGTAACTAACAAACAAGAGATGCACCAGGTCTCTTATCAGTGCCCTAAGCCAATCAGAGGCCAGAAGAGACACAAACTGCATCGTGATATCCCCAAACTACACAGATTTGAGCAGCATTCTTTGAGAACCTCGCCGCGGACAGGTCTGTGTTTGCTCACCAATTCTCTGTGCACAAAGAATTGTTTTATTCATGCTGTACCTCTGTTAACCTGTAAACCTGTGTCTGTTCAATAAATCTTTATCATTTTACAAGAGAGACTCTGGTCATTGAACACCGTTGAGAAACCCCTTCAGAATAGTGACCCTCGACGTCTGGCCTTGTCTCTTTCTCTGATTTGGAGGGGGCGACGTGGACTGCTCTTCAGCTGTGCTGCAGTGGAGCTCTGACACGACGACATCAGGTGAGTCGACCGTGTATTACACAAAACCGACAATTCGGCCACCGTTCCAAATTCAACTGCGCACAGACGAAGTCCAGTCTCGTGATGAAGTCTGGTTCTTCAAGTTAAAGTTAATTATACACGTTTGGTTTGATCTGACGACACAGGTTTCAGTTTGAACAGACGCTTGTTTGTGTGTGGGACGGTCCCCGCCGCTCGGTCTCGGGTCGAGCCGCGTGCTCGTGGGTTGGGCGCGTGCTCGTGGTTTTTTCCTTCATGTGTGTGTCATCGTGGGTTGTTCGTATTTCATTTACTTATTTTTTGGGGGGTCAAACGTCTTCGATTGGGTCGTGGGTTTCGCTGCCGCTGGTTTCGTTCGGACGGTTTCCGTCCACCCGTTGCCGGAGGGGGGAGGCGTTCGCTCGTCGGCCCGTGTTCGTTGTTCGTTTCCGGGTGCGCTCGCTTCAATCAAAGTGGCTGGGCTTGCGGAGACGTTCTGTTCGCAAGTACCATGTTAGGGATGTTCCCAGCTTCCTGTGACGTCACTGCGTGAGTGAACGCTCAGTGCCGCTTGTTTTTGGTTGTCGAGCGTCCTGTTGCCCGGTCTGTCGCGGGACGGACCGGATGTCACTGGGGTGAGTGGGGCCTCCGTGGAGCGGTGTATCGCGGGAATACATCGCCGCCACATGGTAGGAATGTCTTCCAGGTGTGCCCTGCGGCGAACTTGCTACTCGCCGTGGTGGAATTCGCACTGGAGATGTGACCCTTTGTGGTCAGAGGGGGGAGCCCGCCTGTTCTTTGAATACGGCGGTGCTGATTGGTTTTTGAGTTTCGGCTGTGTTGCATGCTTCTGTTCTCATTTCTTTTGTTTTTTCATGTTTAATTAATGTCAAAGGGGGGAATCTTTGTATATATACCCATTTTTAGGTGTTTTTAATTGTCATTAATTGTTTGTGTTGACTCAGAGAGTGTGAAGTGGAGTTTTCCTTCTTTTCAGTGGTGAATGGTGCTGCCATATTTTGCTTGGACGCCAGGTGGCGGGGTTGTCTAACATGGGGGCAAGTCTGATCACAGTGGTTTTTCCTCAGGCTTGTCCCTGTGCTTTTCTAACACCGCTCATCTGTGAGTGTTTGTGGAATAAAACATTTTGGGTGAATGAGTTTGCTTGGAGGCAGATATGCACACATGCAGGATAAAAAGGACCAGGAACAAGGAACCATTCATGAACTATTGCTTAGAATCCAAGCGGAAATCAGATTTTTACAAACCGTAAACACGGCGAGGTGTAAAAAATGGGAGAGACTATTATCAAAAATTGTTGAGGAAGCAGACGGATCAACAGAAAATTTAGCTCATTTAGTCCTGACCAGAGTTATACAACACAAACAACAGCTCAATGAAATTGGAACAGAACTGGCTAATTGTAAAACATTTGCGGACTATCAACAGTTAATTAAGAAATATAATGAACAGTTAAAACAAGTTGAAATACATGAACAATTATGGTTAATGACGGAAAGTGTACAGGAATTAGGAAACACAGAGAACAGTTCACTTTTAAAAGATCCAAAGCAGTAGGTGGTGGAAAAAGAGCAGTCAGACGTCGCCACCTACAGGAGGTTGAAACAAGTTGCAGGGACTGATGGGGAGTTGAGAAAGTTGAGAAGGGTGACGGGATGTTGTGTCAGAAGACAGTAAACAGAAAGTTGAGAGACAGAAGAAAGGAAACAGTAAGTACAGACAGAGGACATGTGGGGATGTTGAGATGAAGGGCAGGGGGAAGTGACAGAAAGGACTTGGAGGTGACAGAGAAACGGCCAGGAATGTGGAATAATGTGAAAAAATATTCATGTTGGGAATGATGTGGATGAAGGTGAAGACAGAGGGAGATAGGTGAACACGAGAGTGAACAGCAAGTGAAGACAGAAAAGAGCAAGCAGGAAGTTGAGACAGGAGAAAGTGAAAAGGAAGTTGACACAGAGAAGAGCACAAGGAAGTTGGGACGAAGACAGGAATCAGGAGGTAAGAGACGGAGAACATGAGGTGGTGATAAAAAAAAAGCTTATTTTGGGGATTTTAAGAAATGGACAATTCATCAATTAGACGAACACGAAAGTTCTGGAAGGCAGGAGACAACGTTGCTGAGAGGGATGTGGGACAATTTTGGGTTTAGGTTAAATTGACTTTAAATTAGATGTAAAAAAAAAATTTTGAACCGTTGTACAGACCAGATCCAACGAGATGTGTTTTCTGGGAGACAAATGCCGAAAGAGACTGGACAGATATAGCTTTTGAATTTTGGTCTAGTAATATATTGGCGTTATTATTTAGACCTTTTTCTTTTTCTTCCACAGCCTGACAGCACACAGTTGGTGGAGGGGGACCATGAGACAGGCAGACCTCTTTCTTACAGAACACATAATGTAATTTGTCAGGAGCCAAATAACACCAAACGTCAAATAACGTCATTCAGCCAAATAACACCTGCGTTTGGTGTCAGGGGATTGGGATTATCGGTTATGGTTCAATTGAGCTTGAATTTTTTTTCAACCTTGGCTCTCGACGGAGGCAGTCACAGTCCTTCCCTCTCCCGTCCTCCCCCCCCCCTGCTGCCTGCAGCTCCTCAGCTAAGCACCTCGAACGCAAATTAAGATGGATTGGAGGTTTGGGCATTCGATTCTACGAACAAGATTTCTACAGAAGAACGGCAAAGGGGAGCCTTTCCACCCTCACAGAGTGAAAGAGGATACGCCATGGATTCCTGTGGGTGTGGATGGTGTGCGTCTCGCTCTCTGCTGTGCTCTGTGGAGGTGAAGGATCTGGATTATATTGGATTATGATGGCAGCGCTTTGCTTTTTGGCATTTGTGGAGCACTGGTCTATCGCAAAAGGGGAAGATTTCAGTAGGACTTAATGCCTGGAGCACCCGACGTCTGGTCTGCGCGGTGACCTAGAGAAATCAGCTGTTTACGAGCTTATCCAGAGAGTGAACAGATCACCCTCAGACTGGGACTCTGCACGCTATGGTCAACATCTGAGGTCAGAGCTTGGATCAGTGGAAAAAGTCCCGAATTGGATCGGAACAGAGTCGCCCTTACAGACTGAAGGCTACAGAAATTACAATGTGAGCCTGAAATGAAAATATTTGTCAATTCTTATCTGACTCCCTTGGAAACAGCCTTGAAAAAGGCTGGATATCTAATTTCTCCTGAGATGTGCTTTACTGTGGACAAAACAGCTGCTCTCTTGTCTTGTCTGCTACCCCCCCCCCCCGGAGAACTTTTCTATGAGCGTTATCGGAGGCCGGCTGGTCAGACTGTCGCTATCTGGAATGTCTCATGGACAGAATCCTCCCTGCCTCAGTCTCAACATGCAACATGTAACTGTCTAAATGTGCTTATTGGTATAGTTTTTACTGTGTCATGCGGTGTCTTGGCAGACAAAATGTGATACTTTTTTTTATACCAACGCTGTGACCCTCATGGTACTTTCCTTTTTCACACCTTTGACCTTCATCCCGAAACGGATGGGAGAGGCCACGCTGAAGAACATGTCATGTGTTCTGAATAAGCAACAGCTTTACACACTCTCCATTCGGGATGACTGTGCATACATAATCACGTTGTATTGGTGACAACTGGTGCAATGTTAATAAAAGCTCTTGAATCTTGAATCTTGAATGCATAAAGTTGACACCGACACGGTTCATTGTGACTCCACGAGCGACAGCTGACAGCCATGTTGAAAGGACTCTCACTCATGAACGAAAACAAGACAAAGACAGTTAAAGGGGCAAAAGCAAAGAGAGAATGTCTATGAACTTCCTCAGCCACACTTCCAAGGCAGAGACTTTGACAAAAGAACTGTCCAAGACACAAACAGATGTAATCGTAAGCGACCACAAAGTGAAACCAAGTGGAGTCAAGACTTGGGCCATCTTGCATGTGACACAGCTACCAACGAGGCTGCTAGTCACTGAAGCTGACAAAGGCTGAACTATGAACGAGTTTGCACGAGCAGAACGAGAGTGCGTGAAACAGCTGTCTGGAGTCACCCATTCCAGCGATCAGTGAAGGTGTCGGCCTACCATTCGATCAGGTTGAATCGGACGTGAGCCTCAGTCTCAGGATCCAAACGTGAAGTGCATTGTTTAATGATACACATAAGTAAGTAAGTAAGTAAGTAATGTTTATTTCTAGAGCGCTTATCACAGACATAAAATCACAAAGCGCTGTACAACAAAATCAATGGCAAAAGTATACACAGCATAAAACAAGCATAAAATCTACAAATATCAATCAATGCAAAATACAATAAAATCATGACATAAAAGCCTGAGCAAATAAAAGTGTTTTCAGTTGTTTTTTAAAAACCTCAACAGAGTCAGCAAAACGAAGCTGCAGGGGCAGACTATTCCAAAGCCTGGGGGCCACTGACTGAAAGGCCCTGTCCCCTTTAGTTTTCATCCGCGTACGTGGAACATCCAAGAAGTTCTGGGTCTGTGATCGTAGGTCACGGGCAGCAGAGTATTTAGTCAAAAGCTGACAAAGGTATACAGGAGCCTGGCCATTTAAAGCTCTGTACGTGAGCACAAGGACTTTAAAACGGATTCTAAACTCAACTGGGAGCCAGTGAAGTGAATGCAGAACTGGAGTGATGTGGCAGTATTTACTGGATCTAGTGAGAAGTCTGGCAGCTGCGTTCTGTATCACTTGTAGGCGTGATACAGAAGACTTGTCCAGGCAGGTAAAAAGGGCATTGCAGTAGTCTAGACGTGATGACACAAAAGCGTGAATAATGTTCTCCAGTTCAACTGTGGACACCATAGGTCGTATTTTAGAAATATTTCTTAAATGAAAGAAACAAGAACGGGAAATAGTCTTAATGTGAGTCTCAAAACCTAGTGAAGATTCAAATGTGACTCCAAGATTTCTTACTTTTGCTTTGGCTGCTGGGCAGAAAGAGTTAATTTTCTGATTGATTTCAGAGTGAAGGTGACTGGGAGCAGAAATCAAAGTCTCTGTCTTACTGGTGTTTAAAACCAAAAAGTTACTGGCAAGCCAGTCACTTATACGGGACAAGCATTGGACAAGGATGGCTAACATGTCCAGCTGGTGTGGTTTAAATGAAATATACAACTGAATATCATCAGCATAAATGTGGTAGGAGATATCAGAAAAGGATTGAATAATGCTGGCAAGTGGGATAATATAGAAGGAAAACAAAAGCGGACCCAGAACCGAACCTTGAGGCACCCCACAATTTAAGGGGGCATAGTCAGAGGAGAACCTGTCTGTCTTGATGCAGAAAGTTCTGTGCGAGAGGTATGATGTGAGCCAGTCCAAAGCTGAGCCAGAAATACCAGCCAGAACCTGCAGCCTGTTTAATAAGACTGCATGGTCAACTGTATCAAAGGCAGCACTAAGATCCAACAGGACCAACACAGAGCATTTTCCATCATCGGCAGCCATTAACAGATCGTTGTGAACTTTTAAAAGAGCAGTTTCAGTGGAATGGTGTTTTAGAAAACCAGACTGAAGTGGATCAGAAATCTGTAACTGACAGAACCAGGATTTGAGTTGGGTTTCTACAACTTTTTCAAGTACTTTACTGAAAAAAGGTAGTTTAGAGATGGGACGGAAATTTGAAAGGGAGCTAGAATCCAGATTAGGCTTCTTTAATAGAGGGGTCACTTCTGCTGTTTTAAAATAGGATGGGACCAATCCTTTGCTCAGTGAGTTGTTAATTATCATCAACACTGTTGGACCAATACAGTTTAAAGTCTGGACAAGCAAAGATGGGGGTAATATTTCTAATGCACAATTTGAGACTTTCATTTTACCAATTATTGAGGTCAAGTCATTTAAAGTAATCGGATTAAAAGATGAAAAAGACTGAGAGCACTGAGGCTCAACGTAAAACGTAGATGCACTTGGAGGTATATTGGATTTCAAGTCCATCACTTTCTTTATGAAGAAGTTGAGGAACATGTTACAGTCAGTGTTTGAGGTTAGAGAAACCTGATGCACTGGGGGAGATACAATACTGTTGATAGTATCAAATAACACTTTTGGATTGTTTTTGTTTAGGTGAATAAGATTGCTAAAATACAATGACCTGGCATCAGCAACTGCCCTATTATAATCGTCAAGGAGCTCCTTAAAATATTCCCGGTGGGCAACCAGACCAGTCCTCTTCCACAAGCGTTCTGTTTTCCGACAAGAGCGCCTGAGTTCTCGAGTATGATTGTTTAACCAAGGTGGACCGTGGTGAACTGGCCCACAACGGGTTTTGTGAGGAGCAATACTGTCAAGAATAGTAAGGCAGTGATCATTAAAAGAGTCAACCAGAAGCTCCACATCAACATCATCATCTGGAGGAGTAAATGAATAAATGGAACAAAATTCATCGACTACAGAATTGTTAATAAAGCGTCTGCGCTTACAGGTAACCTGAGAAATAGTCTCCAAATAGCAGGAAATATTAAAAGAGACAACCTTATGGTCACTGAAAACAACATCTTGTACATCCAGATCATTAAGAGCGAGTCCATAAGTAAAAACCAGGTCCAAAATGTGGCCTGCAGTGTGTGTAGGTTCAGACACATGCTGCAAGAAGTTAAAAGAGTCCATAATATTAAGAAATTCCATAGCAGGAAAGTTTGTTGGATCATCTACATGAAAATTGAAATCCCCAGAGATGATGATCCTATTTAGCTTGACTGTAGAAGATAAAAAATCCTGAAAGTCTGAGAAAAAAGATGAAGCAGGTCCAGGTGGTCGATAGATTAATATGGCATATATAGGTTGAACTTTACCTATTCTGACCATAATCATCTCAAAGGAGTTGTAAGAAGTTGAAGCAATCATTTGACATAAAAAAGTATTTTTATAGATGACAGCAGTACCACCTCCACGGCCTGTCATCCTTGGTGCAGATAAAAAAGAACACCCTTCAGGGCAGAGTTCCAGGAGATGTGAAACATCATTTTCGCGCTGCCATGTCTCAGAAATAAATAAAAAGTCTAAGCCCTCAGAGCAAAATAAGTCGTTTAGAATGAAGGACTTATTGGCAATAGAGCGTGCATTTATTACGGACATTTTAGCGGAGAAAGCTGCTGACCGTGTAGAGGAGTCCACAGCGGCATCAGGATGACGAGGCAAGCTGCGCAGTGAGTCGGGATTCCTCCCGCGGCGAACTTTGGATTTCCACAGCTTCAGGTGACAACCCGTGTGGGAAACTTCTGGGAGTGTTTGTAGTCCGGCATCAACGTATACGAGGTTGAAACGCCTGGCAGCACCTGCTGCAACCACATTTCCGCGAAGTCGACGGAGCAGCACAAGGAAACCGGCTCTCTTCCCCCGCTTCCTTCGCCTGCGAGTCCAGAGCAGGGGCGTATCCACCGGTAACAGAGGAGAGACGCCGGGGGGGACACCGGGTTCCAGCGGTGGTGGAAAAACAACTCCGTTTTGATGACCCTGGAGGTTGACCATCACAGATTTAATCGCCAGTAGTGAGTGGCGATCATATGTCCGCAAGGAAGCCACCCCAGACAGAAACATAACAATAAAATAACAAATTAAGTAAGCAGAGGCCAAGCCAAACACAGGCGCCATCTTGCCACACCCCCAAGCTTAAATACACAAAAGCTTGAAACAACGCAAACAATGAAGACAGATTGGATAAGACAGATTGGATAAGGGCAAGTAGGACATACCCCCACATGTCACATAATTATTAGGTTAATACTGATTTGAAGGACTCTTATGTTAGAATGTTGTTCATCGACTTCAGCTCGGCATTCAACACCATCATCCCCCAACAGCTCATCCATAAACTGGACAGTCTGGGGCTGAACACCTCAATGTGTAACTGGCTGCTAGACTTCCTGACCGGGAGACCACAGACAGTACGGATCGGGAGTAACACATCTAGCACCATCACATTGAACACAGGGGCCCCACAAGGATGTGTGCTGAGCCCCCTTCTATTCACCCTGCTAACACACGACTGCACACCATCGTACAGCTCCAACCACTTCATCAAGTTTGCGGACGACACAACAGTGGTAGGTCTCATCAGCAACAACGATGAGACGGACTACAGGAACGAGGTGAGCCGCCTGGCCTTGTGGTGCGGACACAACAATCTCACTCTCAACGTGGAGAAGACAAAGGAGATTGTTGTGGACTTCAGGAAGAGGGATGCCCAACATCCCCCTCTGACCATCAACAGCACCGCAGTGGAGAGAGTAGACAGCACCAAGTTCCTGGGAGTGCACGTCTCAAAGGACCTGTCCTGGAGCAGGAACACTGCAGCACTGGCAAAGAAGGCTCACCAGCGTCTCTACTTTCTCCGCAAGCTGAAAAGGGCTGGAGCTTCAACCCCCATCATGAGCACCTTCTACAGAGGTGCCATAGAAAGTGTCCTGACCAGCTGCATCACTGTGTGGTTTGGTGCATGTACTGCATCCTGCCGCAAGAGCCTCCAGCGCATTGTGAGAGCAGCTGAGAAGATCGTGGGCACCTCCTTGCCCTCACTGCAGGACTTACACAGCAAACGCCTCACTCGGAAAGCCCTCTGCATGGCAGGTGATCCCACACACCCACTACACAGCTGCTTCAGACTGCTGCCATCAGGGAGGAGACTGAGGAGTCTCCAGGCTCGAACCAGCAGACTGAGAGACAGCTCTGTTCATCAGGCAGTCAGAATGCTAAACACTCTGCCTGCTCTGCCTCCCCTCCCATTTGAACTGCCTTAACACTAAAACTTTCTCACACATTATCACTCAACACAAAGTTTTTAACACTGGACTCTGTGTCATCAAACGGGTTTTCACTAAACTCTCGGTCATGTGCTCATACAGTTTGCACTACTTCTCATACTTGCACTAATGTCTGTATTACATCACTGCCTATAATCATAATACTGTTTACATTCTCTGTTTACATTTATTAATACTGTTTACTTTTATTACTACTGCTTACATGTAATTACTACTGTTTACATTTATTTACACTACTCTAATATCTACACCACTGCTGGTACATATACAGTGTGCTCTGAACGGTCTTATTTAGGGATGCCCAATGTGCCTTACTGCATATGCCACTTTTTGCCTCTACAACAACATCAACTACTACCTCATACATATACTGTGTACATTGACTCATACGCTGCTTTGCCACTTTGCAAATGTCAATGCTAGAAACCTTTAGTTTATTTTAGTTATACTTTTTATACTCTTTTTTTATACTAGTATGCAAAAACTCAGGACAATATTATGTTCATTAAATGTTTAATGTTTTAGTTTTAGAGTTGGTGTAAATTTTCATACTCTTATACCACTATGCAAAAAACTCAGGACAGTGTTAGTTTTACTATTTTATGCTTATGTCTATTATTATATGTTTCAGTGTTTCAATGTTTAGATGTTTACTGTTGCACCAAGGGACTGAGAGAAACGCAATTTCGGTCCTGTGTATGTCCTGCACTGTACATATTGCAGATCAGACAATAAAGTTGACTTTGACTTTGACTTTGACTTTGATTTGTGAGCTCTGTTTGCCTACTTCTCCCCGTTCCTGAAGGCTCTGAAACGAAATAATAAGGCTCTCATCCTGAGACCTAAAGCAAAATGAGATTTATGAATATTTTCACAGGAAAAATTGGTGTCACCACAATTATTCACATTAGGCTTTAAAAGTTAGATAATTAATGGCATTTTTCCTCGAGGGAATGCATTTCCAGGAGTCTGGTGGGGTACAACGGATGAGTTGAAATTCAAGACTATAGCTAAGCCGCATAAATTGGATCGTTAATCAGTTCAGACAGGATCAATAAAGTAGGAACAAGCTTTCAAAGATGAGGAGAGCACAGGTTGATGACAAGGCGAGAACAAATTTGTAGGATGAACAAATACAGGAGACGCACGTGTTGGTCGGTGAGGAAAGTGGTTTCCATGGACAGGAAGGGAGACTCAGTGCTGGTTTGGCAGTGCTTCGGACAGATCAGAGTTTTGACACACTGGTAGGTGTGACTCTTCAAGGGGAACACAGTCAGCACAGAGGGCACAGGCAGGGCTCTGTGTAGACTTTGGGTGCAACGCACATTGAACTCGTTCAGTGGACAAGAGAGGGTTTTGGACAGCAAAGGGAAACAAATGACACATGAAGCAGACGTGAGAAATGGTAACACAGCCTTAACATTACCAACACACAGACACTTCCTAAACATCAAGAGTAAACTGTCAAGCTGATTTGAAAGCAAAAACATCCGGATACATCAATTGGAACTAAAATGTGGTCGTAACACCAGAAGACAGGGGCGGCTCCTGAAGAGAGACACTGGGAACCGGACCATGGAGCTGAAGTGGGGCAGGATGGATTGTGAATTCATCCAGAAGATGGAAGAGAAGAAGATTTTGAGGAGCAACCAGGACTCACGCATTTGGGTGCATACCAGAGGAAGAGAAATGTCGTCAGCTGGTGGTACACACACATTTAGATTATCTGATCAGAACATTTGTGCACGAATGCGTCGTGCGTTCATTACGTAATGCTCAACAGACAAGGAGGTCGCGTGAACAAGGAAAATTTCCGACAGTGATGACACCAGGTCATGAGATAATAATTGGTTGCACCGACATGCTCGAACCGGTAAAAGGTTTCAGAAATTTACTGGTTGGCATTGCCGCACTCACCGACTGACCAGAGGCATAAAAAAATAAAAAAAATAAAAAGAGAAGACAACAAAACAGTCCTAAAATTTTTTAATCAATTGTTACATTCCAAGTCATGGCTTTCCTGTAAAAATCAGATCAGATAANTATATATATATGTATGTATTTATGTTAATATATGTATGTACTGTACAGGTATGGTAAATGGAGCTTACTTACATAGCACTTTCCAGCCCCCTATGAGGGGCCCCAAAGCGCTTCACAGTACCAGCCATCCACCCATTCATACACACATTCATACACCGGTAGCGGTGGTCTGCCATGCAAGGCGCCAGCCAGTCCCACCAAGAGCAACTCGGGGTTAAGTGTCTTGCCCAGGGACACAACGAGGCAGTGACGGGGATCGAACCTGGGACCTTCCGGTCCTGAGCTGGATTTTTAGGATTATCCATCGTTTTTATCCCTGCAAGTCTTTCCTTCAACAATACAAAAAGGACATTGACATGAACTGCTCATTCTGCCAACTCCGTGAAGAAGATCTCTGTCATTTATTCTGGTCATGTCCTTTCTTATGTACTTTCTGGCAAGATATTTGCACTTTTTTTTCCAAAAATATTCTTGATGACTTTTCCCTTACTTATGTAAATGTGTTGTTTGGATTGTTTTCTTATCCCATGAATAAAACAAACCATTATTATATTATCAACCTAATTTTATTAGTTGCAAAATACCATGTACAGTACATGAATCTAAATTCTCATATCAGAAACCTTGTTTCTTGGTCTTTAGAGAGGAATTCAAACAATATATTAGAACACTTCAGTACTCAAACAATAGTAAACCCATAAAAACAACTGATTTGTGGACCCACTTCGACATTTTTGTGACTTAACTTTTTTTCTCTTTACATTTATATGTGCGCATTCATGTATTTGTGTTTGCTTTATAACCCCCTGGCATTATTCTCTTGTTCATTTTGTTCTATAATATTGATATTGTTTCTACTGTTTTGTTAACACTTTTATTATCAATTTAAAATAAAATAAAAACGGGGCTCTGCTGCTAGCTTTAGCCATAGGCGTTAGCAACCGGAAGCTAGCGCAACGCTGGCTTCTGATTGGTTGAGAGCACCTGCCAATCTCCGTTGCTATCCAACAAATGCGAAGGCGGGTGTCGGAAAATGACCATATATGGTAGTGACCTTTCGAGCGGCGTTTGGACCCAGTCTTTCCTGTGTGTCGCGTGGCTGTGCGCGTGCTCGCTGAGCGGAACCAGGCGTAGTCAAAGCAGGAGGGTTTTAAGAATGAATTTACTGTCACACAGCTACACTTTAATACATGCAAACTAAAAATGCAAAATGTTTACATTTAAATTTAATTTAGAATTTTTAGCCTACTTCTGACTTCAAAAAAGCTTCAAAATTCTAATTGATGATGTCATCAGCATCAATCATGAATTAGAATTTTGAAGTCAGGTCAAACTCTTTTATCTTCTGACATCATAATTATTTTAATTGATGACATCATCAAACTCTTTTATCTTCTGACATCATAGCATCATTATGCTAATTGATGATTTCATCATAACAATGATGAAAGGACTCCTTCTTGGAAAGGTTATAAATAGACCCCGTATCAGGCTCTTCAAACACATTGCAGACGAACCTCGTTGGAACCAGTTGTATACGCGATAGTACACACGGGTATTCAAAATGCATAAAGTTGCTCGTAGAGCATGCGCGATGGTGCGCACACAGGTACAGGTATTCAGAATGCATACAGTTTCTCGTAAAGTGCTTGAGGTCAACTTGCTTGCAGCAAAGGAGGCTTTACAACTGAAAGAGAAAGAAATTGAAAAGGTTAGATATCATACGACAGTAAGAATCCAAGAATTTAAACGTGCAGAGGAGAGGCTGAAAACTGAAAAAAGCATGCATATGAAAGTCATCAATGAACAGAAAAAGTTTATTGAAGACCTAAAAGAACAAAGATCTGCGGACCAAAAAACAATTGAAAATCTCAGGAAGGTCTCTGAGCTAAACAGCTTTTTAGAGGAACTAGTAAAGGTGCTTCGCCTGGAAGTTAAAAATCAAGAAGAGGACAAAGAAAAGGCCATCAGAGAAGTGGTCCTCGAGGAGGAAAAAATACATAATGCAGTGGAAAAAGAGTATCATTTCCAGAAAGAAAGACAATCAAAATGGAAAGCAGAAAATGAATTAGAAGATTGTCAGAGGAACATCCAGGAAAATGAGTCATATGCAAAACGCATACAGTTGGAGAATGACGCACTTTTAAATGAGACCCAAGCGCGGAAAACTGAAATCGAACAATTGAAAAACCGCGTTGCCGAGTTGACAGACGCAAACTGTGACTGGAAACGCAACTGTGACGAAGCGTGCGAAAAACTGGAACGGATGAATTGTGACAACAAGAAGCTGCTATACGAAAAAGAAGTTTGCGAATCGGTTTGTACCTGTTTAACCGTAAGCATAAACAGGTACAAAACTGAGATAGAAAATATGAAGGATGAGGTAGACATCAAATCAAAGGCCTTTGAAAACCTGACTGCCAAAAAAGTAGAACTCGAAGAAAAATGCAGAGAACTGGCAAACACGATTCAGTCTCTAGAGCGTTCTCAAGAAGAACTTAAAAAGGATAACCCTGAACTGAAAACCAACGAGTGTGTATACGTATTTGAAGATCTGTGGGAGCTGAACTTTTGTAGACAAAACTTTAAAAAAATGGAGGATTCAGCAACATTGTCTGTTCGTTCTCCCACAAATGTAAGCAGTAGTGTATGCCAGACAGATCAAAATGACATTCAGATCTGTCCTACGCCGCCTTCCAGGGATGGGATAGAGCATAAACTTCCTTCAAATGATAGTACAACAAATAAAATACCTCTTCCCCCACTCAGAAAGGTACCTGCGAAATACACAGGTGTGGATAAAATATCAGATATACCAGATCAACAACAATTTGTCAAGGACCAAAGTGACAAATCTTCAAGAGGCAGAGTTTTGGAGGACGCTTTAAACCCTCCAGAAACTTCAATGTCTGCATTTAAATCTGTGCCACAGATTAAACCAAGACATGCCAAACAAGAAGAGTTTGTCAGGGACCAATGCAACAAATCCTCAAGAGGCAGAGTTTTGAAGGTTGCCAAAAACCCTCCAGAAACTTCAAAGGCTGTGGTTAAACCTGTACCACCAAGGCGCGTGAAACAAGAAGAGCTTGTCAGGGACCAACGCGACACCTCTTCAAGAGAAGATCAGATCAGATCAAACCCTCGAGAAACTTCAACGGCTGCGTTTAAAGATAGGCTGTCCATGTATAGGACTTCAATATCAGAAACAACTGCAGTGTCAAACCCCAAACGACCTGAGTTTGACCTGCGTACTGAAATGAGGGAACAAACGAGAGTTACGTGGGTACAGAGAGATAGAGAAAATCCAATTTTATGTAGGAGAATTGAGTCCCAGATGGATTCCCAGCAGGTAACACGTCCAGTTAATGACATAAAATGTGTACCGGTACTAGCTTCATCTCCAAAAAAGACCACGTTCCTATAACAGTTTTACCGCCTATCATTGACCGCTGCCCTCGCAAAACGGCTTTACCAAAGTGTTCACCTTTGAACCCAGATACTGTCAGAGTATCTCTACCTGCAACCTTCCCGACACCCGAACTACAAACCTGGAAATATTCCCAGATGTGAGAAGACATGGTCTGGGAATTTAA
>JBBPBX010004950.1:68722-74203 GCA_038048925.1 Garcialebias charrua
CGGGCACCAGAGCGCAAGCCAGCCAAAGGCCCAGCGACCCGCCCGCCAGTGCCCAAGATCCCCGACCCCCACCAAGCCCGGGGACGACACGCCCCCAGAACCCCAAGCCCCCGGCACCCACCCCGAAACCACCCTAGCACATCCAAAGATACCGGAGGATTAGAACTTCCAAACTTTTATTACTACTATTTAGCCAATAGGTTACAATATATCTCTAAGTGGTTAAATCCAAATGAACTAGATGAAAGTTGGATAGATATAGAACAAACTTTATGTAATGATATTAGGATTTCAGATCTGCCATTTATTAGCACAAACAAAGGCTTTATTCTTACATATTATTATTTAATTATTGTTGGGTTTTGAGCAGTTTTAGCTGCATCTGAATCTTTGCTACTTGTTAAAACTCATTAAAAAGAACTTGGTCCTGCAGAAAAATGCTCTGATGCCACATTCAGTACCGTATTTGCCGGTGTATAATACGCGTTTTTTTTTTGCTCATTTGAATGTCCTGCGTATTATACACCGAGGCGTATTATCTATGGATTTTTTCCCATAATTTTAGACTCGTTTTTCGCTCTGATTCGCAGTTTTACATTTCAGCTGGCAACGGCAGATGGCACGGTGGATTGTGATCACTGACAATGCTTTCTGGAAGTATTCCTGAGCCCATTCTGTTATTTCCTTGACAGTGGCATTCCTGTTTGAGGTGCAGTGACGTTTAAGGGCCCGGAGATCACGAGCATCCAGTAGAGTTTTACGGCCTTGACCCTTACGCACAGCGATTGTTCCAGATTCTCTGAATCTTTTGATGATGTTATGCATGGTTGATGATGATAACTTAAAAGTCTTTGCTATTTTACGCTGGGTAACACCATTCTGGTATTGCTGCACTATCTTTCTGTGCAACAATGGTGGAATTGGTGATCCTCTTACCATCTTGGCTTCTGAGAGACACTGACACTCTGAGAAGCTCTTTTTATAACCAATCATGTTGTCAATTGATCTGATTAGTGTTTATTGGTCTTCCAGCTGTTCGTTATATGCTCAATTTCCTTTTTCCAGCCACTTATTGCTACTTGTCCCAACTTTTTTGGGATTTGTTGACACTGTGAAATTTGTAATCAACATATTTTTCCTTTAAAATGTTACATTTACTCAGATTAAACTTTTGATCTGTCGTCTATGTTCTATTACGAATAAAATATTGACATTTGCCATCTCCACATCATTGCATTCAGTTTTTATTCACAATTTATTTAGTGTCCCAACTTTTTTGGAATCCAGTTTGTAATAAAACAAAGGTATCAAGCCACTTTTAAAAATGAAAGGGGTAAAAACTACAGGTGTCTCTGGTGTATTTAGACGGGAAACTTTTAATTGGCATGAAATCATGGTGGAAAGAACCTAAATGTAAGAGAGTTTAAATTTACCATGAAAACTTAAACCATTTGTTCATGTGAAACAGAGTGAGGAGGCCCTTCTGAAGATCATCTACCAAGTGGACGAGCTGACGGCAAACATTACATCCGGTGGCGTCAAAACTCATACGGACGTTGCCAGAAATTGTAAGAAGGTAAAGAGACGGTGAATTTGAGAGGTAGGAATGGAAGGGAGGAGAATAAAAGGCCAATTTGGTTCTATGTTCTGTCTCTTTGCAGGTGGTTCCTGTGGCTTTGGTTTGTTTGCTGACTGGATGCACCATAAAAGAGGCCGAGACTCATTTAGAGCAGAGGCCAGTTGTTCGGGAGGCTGTGGAGGTGTACTCATCTAAAAAAACAAGTCCACCATCAGGCTCACGCTGCTCATGAATAATCATGATGGAGAACACCTGAAAATGTGTTTAAAAACTGTCCACTTGAACAACTCCACCGGCGTGTCGTCAAGATTACGATTGGCTGCTGCCAACGTCGGCCCTGAAAGGTCTCAGTCAAGACCAAAGCATCAAAACGTGGCTAGAAGAGTCCAAGTGGTCAAAGAAGAAGTCTTCAAGAAGAAGGATTTCTGTGATACCTTCAATGGAAACCTATAATAATAATAATAATAATAATAATGTCATATTTTTGTCATCTGTGCATGTTTCCATACAAGACGAAATTTGACTCTGCATTTAACCCAATCACCACCAGGTGGCAGCGGGCAGCTATAGAAAGCGCGCCGGGGAGCAGTAGGGATGAGATGTGCTGCTCAAACACACCACAAGTTATGCCGTGACTGGGGTTCGAACCTGGGTCCTCCGGGTCCCAAGTCCAGTTCCCCTGCCACTACACCATCTTTTCAGGGAACGTATGGACTGCATGTAATTAGACTTGGATGGGAACCGTTTGAGGTCCGTACAATACTCTGTTGACTATATAACTAAACTGGACTGGACTAATTAAATTAAAGTTGTTTTTCTTTTTAATTTCATAAGCAACCCAAATGCAGTAGCCCCTCGAGACTTCTCGGTTCGACTTTCGCGGACTCACTGTTTCGCGGGTGTTCGACGTAAGATTGGACACGACACACGATTGGCCGATTGATGGGAGGCGACCAACCAGAGTGTTCTGTATCCCGGGCTCTGGTTGGCTCAGTAACCGTAGCATCAGCCTGTCTCTCTTTCGCTGTGCTTTGTAAGAGTGCGGGAAGGAGTTATAAAGCCTTAAAACTGAAATACTAAACTAATTTGAACATTCATACTTCGCCAATTTTCACTTATTGCAGGGGTGTCTGGAACGCAACACCCAGGATAACCCCCGTGTTGAATGAATAAGCGAGGGAACACTGTATACTGTTTATTGCTAATCCTGAAGGTAGTACTAGAGCAATACATTTATATTTTCTAACGGTTCTTCCATTTTGTGTTGTGTAAGTCAGCCTCTCAGTCCCTTTGCAGCTCAACACAGACACAACCACAGATTCCTGCATCTTGGGAATACTTCTAATGCAGAGGGTGGCATGGAGCGTCCTCAAGAAGATCAATTGCAACCGAAGTCTGGATCAAGAAGCGTTGGCATGAAACTCACAAAGTCTCTTTGTTTTATTGGAAAATTTACCATTACCGTTATATAAGCATGCAATAGAAGCGTGGGATGAGAATCAGCACCTCCAGATCTGAGGCCATGGTCCTCGGTCAGAAAAGGGTGGGTTGTTCTCTTCAGGTGGAGGGTGAGGTTCTGCATCAAGGGGAGGAGTTCAAGTATCTCAAGGTTTTGTTCATGAGTGATGGAAGAATGGAGCGTGGGATCAACACATGGATTGGTGCTGCGTCTGCAGTATTGTGGACTCTGTGCCGGTCTGTTGTGGTGAAGAGAGAGCTGAGCCGTTTGACAAAACTCTGTTTACTGGTCGGTCTATGTTCCTCCCCTCACGAGCTCTGGGTAGAGACTGAACGAATGAGATCATGGATACAGAGGTTGAAATGAGTTTCTTCTGCACGTACATATGTATCGTCCATATATATGTTATATATAATGTATATATATAATATATATATACGTGTGTATGTATATGTATATATGTATGATTTATATATATATATGTATATTTTTATATATGTATGTATATATATATACATGCATGTATATATAAGTATGTATTTATGTTAATATAATACTGTACAGGTATGGTAAATGGAGCTTACTTATATAGCACTTTCCAGCCCCCTATGAGGGGCCCCAAAGCGCTTCACAGTAGCCATCCACCCATTCATACACCGGTAGCGGTGGTCTGCCATGCAAGGCGCCAGCCAGTCCCACCAACTCGGGGTTAAGTGTCTTGCCCAGGGACACAACGAGGCAGTGACGGGGATCGAACCTGGGACCTTCCGGTCCTGAGCCGGATTTTTAGGATTATCCATCGTTTTTATCCCTGCAAGTCTTTCCTTCAACAATACAAAAAGGACATTGACATGAACTGCTCATTCTGCCAACTCCGTGAAGAAGATCTCTGTCATTTATTCTGGTCATGTCCTTTCTTATGTACTTCCTGGCAAGATATTTGCACTTTTATTTCCAAAAATATTCTTGATGACTTTTCCCTTACTTATGTAAATGTGTTATTTGGATTGTTTTCTTATCCCATGAATAAAACAAACCATTATTATATTATCAACCTAATTTTATTAGTTGCAAAATACCATGTACAGTACATGAATCTAAATTCTCATATCAGAAACCTTGTTTCTTGGTCTTTAGAGAGGAATTCAAACAATATACTGTATTAGAACACTTCAGTACTCAAACAATAGTAAACTCATAAAAACAACTGATTTGTGGACCCACTTCAACGTTTTTGTGACTTAACTTTTTTTCTCTTTACATTTGCATTCATGTACATGTATAAATACACTTCGCTTTATTTGTGTTTGCTTTATAACCCCCTGGCATTATTCTCTTGTTCATTTTGTTCTATAATATTGATATTGTTTCTACTGTTTTGTTAACACTTTTATTATCAATTTAAAATAAAATAAAAACGGGGCTCTGCTGCTAGCTTTAGCCATAGGCGTTAGCAACCGGAAGCTAGCGCAACGCTGGCTTCTGATTGGTTGAGAGCACCTGCCAATCTCCGTTGCTATCCAACAAACGCGAAGGCGGGTGTCGGAAAATGACCATATATGGTAGTGTGCTTTCGAGCTGCGTTTGGACCCAGTCTTTCCTGTGAGTAGCGTGGCTGTGCGCGTGCTCGCTGAGCGGAACCGGGCGTAGTCAAAGCAGGAGGGTTTTAAGAATGAATTTACTGTCACACAGCTACACTTTAATACATGCAAACTAAAAGTGCAAAATGTTTACATTTAAATTTAATTTAGAATTTTTACTTCTGACTTCAAAAAAGCTTCAAAATTCTAATTGCTGACGTCAGCAATTAGAATTTTGAAGTCAGGTCAAACTCTTTTATCTTCTGACATCATAATTATTCTAATTGATGACATCATCAAACTCTTTTATCTTCTGACATCATAGCATCATCATGTTAATTGATGATTTCATCATGATGAAAGGACTCCTTCTTGGAAAGGTTATAAATAGACCCCGTATCAGGCTCTTCAAACACATTGCAGACGAATCTCCTTTCAACCAGTTGTATCCACGATCACACAGGTATTCAAAATGCATAAAGTTGCTCGTAGAGCATGCGCGATGGTGCGCACACAGGTACAGGTATTCAGAATGCATACAGTTTCTCGTAAAGTGCTTGAGGTCAACTTGCTTGCAGCAAAGGAGGCTTTACAACTGAAAGAGAAAGAAATTGAAAAAGTTAGATATAATACGACAGTAAGAATCGAAGAATTTAAACGTGCAGAGGAGAGGCTGAAAACTGAAAAAAGCATGCATATGAACGTCATCAATGAACAGAAAAAGTTTATTGAAGAGCTAAAAGAACAAAGATCTGCGGACCAAAAAACAATTGAAAATCTCAGGAAGGTCTCTGAGCTAAACAGCTTTTTAGAGGAACTAGTAAAGGTGCTTCGCCTGGAAGTTAAAAGTCAAGAAGAGGACA
>JBBPBX010004951.1:0-29744 GCA_038048925.1 Garcialebias charrua
AGTCTTTTAGTAAAATAGTTCTTGTCTGATCTATTTTGACGCGACACACGTTTTTGTCATCCAATTGCTGTTAGTACTTATTTACTGGCACAGAGTCGTACCTTTACCTCCAGGGCTTCCCAGTAGATTTCAGAGGCAGTGATGTTGTTGAGCTCCCAGAATTTTAGGGTACCGTTAGAGGGGTCTGAAGGCTCGACGCAGGAGCATCTGTGGCAACAAATCAATGTCTCATCATTCCTGTTCTTTCTTTTAACTACTATAACTAAAACATATATTTTCCTTTGTACCGTATTTTTCGGAGTATAGGTCGCACCGGAGTATAAGTCGCATTGTCCAATTATTAACAATAGATTGGAAAAGTCCCTAGATAGGTCGCACCTACGTTTAGCTCTGCTGCAAATGTCTGCCACAGGAGCGCACAGCAAGGCTTTTAAGAAGATTAACACTTAAAAACAATTATTTGTTTGATAAAAATTATAGCAAATATATGTCTGAGCTGAACTTTTCCTTAATAAATTAACGTAATTGTGAAATGAGCTGGATTTTAAAATTTGTTTCGCCGAAAGTGATAAAAAGCCATATATAGGTCGCACCTGAGTATAGGTCGCAGGCCTTGAAAAAAAACATAAAAAGGTGCGACCTATACTCTGAAAAATATGGTTATTGCTTTTCATAACAGAAAAATAATAATTCTTACGAGTGTGTGGTGAGTTTGTCCAGGTTGTTGTTTTTATTGAAGGGGTAGATTTCTCCGAGCTGGATAAGTTTCTCCAAAGCTTCATATATGAATATGATGCAGATGAGTGAGGCAAACGCTTCCTCTGTGAAACGTGTGATGTAACAAACAAGAGAACTGGCGTCTGTAGCCACCAGCACAATACAGAGGAAAGCCGTCCACAGGCCGATGCAGGTCCTCAGCGACAGATACGACAAGCCGTACTCCCTACACGGAGATTAACGGAGAACAAATGTGATTATTTGTTGTTTGAATTGTGGCAGATTGGAGAAAGTCTTCATCACAAGTGACATCAGATGCTCAAAGAATGCATTACAACGCAAGCTCATTCATCAGCAGAGAGTTTAAATCCAAATTAATGTGATGTACGAATAAAATGGACCAGGGAGCCATTCAGTTTGTCATTTTGTTTTAGAATATGAAAGGAGAATTACAAGCATCAAAGAAATGGTGTGACAAAAATAAATTATCACTAAATTATGATAAAACAACATTTGTAATAGGCCTATTTAGTAACAAGAAGAAAAAAAAATTCAAACTCAAACTGATAAACAGTATTGAAATAGAACGAGTTTATGAAATCAGATTTTTAGGGGTGATACTTGATTACAAATTGCATTGGAACGCTCATATTGATAATGTTGAGGCCAAAATGTCAAAAACTATTGAAATACTGAATAAAACAAAACATCTCCTAAATAAGAAATCACTTTACTTGTTATACTGTTGTTTCATACTTCCATACATTAATTATTGTGTTGAGATCTGGGGAAACTCATATAAAACCAACACAAAACCAGTTTACATGCTCCAGAAGAAAGCTATCAGAATTATAACTGCCTCTGATTACTTTCATCCAACTATTGAGATATTTCTTACATTGCATATTTTAAAATTTTATGACTTAGTAGAACTCAGAACAGCACTGATTATGTATAAAGCCTGCAATAAACTCCTTCCAAGCTTTATACAGAAGTGGTTCAAAATTAAAGAGAAAAACTATGATTTATGAGAGAAGGGTTTATTTAAAAAACCAAAGGTTAGGACAAATATTAAAAACAACTGTACCGGTACTTCAGAGAGATTCAGGTGTGGAATAGTTGTCGTAAGGAGTTTCAACTGTGTTTTTCAATCTTGAAGTTTTAAAAAACATATAAAAATCATTTACTAAACAAATATAATAAGACAAGTTTTTTTTCTGCTTTTCCTTTTTGTGTTTCGTTTTTTTATGAGCTTGTTTAGCTGGAATTCGTTGATATTTTTGAAAAAACAAATATAGAGGATAATATTCTGCTGCTTTGATTTTGAAGTGAAGGTGTGATAAGCTTGTGCTTCACACACATGGTTTTTTTTTTGGTCCACACTTTGTGTTTTTTGTGTTCTTAATTATTTTTACAAATCTGGTTTGGTTCAGAATGTGTATGTAAGTTTAGGGACAGGACTAGATAAGTTTCTTCCTGTTCCCTTTTTGAACATATTTTGGTGGAAATATTTACATTTTTATTTGTTTATGGTTTTGTTTAAAAATTGTAACTGTTCAAAAATAAAAAATAAAAAATAGCATACTTGCAGAATTTAAACAGGATCTTTTCAAACACGAGCACGGGGCCTGTGCTTCCCAGAATGGTGAGGGGCTGCCCAGCAAACAGCGAGTAGACCATTCCCGTCAGAGAGGCGCCAAACAGGGACTCAATTGCACTCTGGAAGAACGAAAAGAACACCATTTGACTGAAATAGATATTTACATTCTGTTTGGGGCGAGAGTTCAGCTCCTACCATGTGAGAACAAACATTTCAAGGGGAAAAAAACTCACTATTCGTCCTTCCGTTGCTTCGCCCAACAGTCCTCCAAAGGTGATGACAGGAGACATGCAGGCACAGTAGAGGAATAAGAACGAGGCAACACACTGCAAACTGATAGCATCAGTGTAGTCTGACAGGTAGTGGGGGATTTTGCGCTTGATGTCCAAAAACAGACCACCAAACCACCTGAAAAATAGATGAATACATTTAATTGACGCGTTTGTTTTCGGTTTTGCTATCTCGTGAACAGAAACAGAAGCAAAACATTACACACACACACCCCTAAATTTATTCTTCCTGGTTTGCCTCCTTCCTAAAATTGTGCTGTTGGTTTGGTGTGAAGATGGAAAAGTCTAGCTGCAAATAGACATCAGACAAAAAAGACGTTTCTATGGAAACCACTTCAGGACTGCAACTACAGCTCAAGTTTCCACTAAAATGGACATTCAGCAGAACAGTATGTGGAAGATGGTGTTTTTTCAGTTTGATGGTTTGATTTTAATCAGGATTTGTGTGTGCATGTTAGAAAACTAATAAAAATAATAAGAGTCAGAGTTTATATTTTTAAAAAACACTAATTCCTGTGTAATTTTGTATTTTACCTCCCAGTTCGCTGCAGTTCTGGACCACCATGGCCATCGTGTTCGTCCTCCTCCTCACCCTCCACTAAGCTATTTGGTAAAATGTTGCTTTTCTTTCTATTTTCCTGTTTAACAAACAATGCCACGTCCGTTTCAGACAATGTATTTGGTGACAAACGTCACCAGAATGAATGAAAACAAACTATATCAAAGACAGTTGGTACAAACCTGAGAGGGTACATTTTTTGGTGGCTCTATCCGTATGGAGGGATCCCATTCTCCTGGAGGCAGGACCGTCACTTGATCAAGAAATTCATCGATACCAGCAATCAGATCATTCCGGTCTTTAGCTTTATAGGCAACATCATGAAAAACCTGCAAGAGAAAACACATTTGATGTTTTAATAGAAAACTTGCCCGTATTGTTTAGCCATTGTTGTTATTTTAATTGATGATATCACATCCTGCCATGAAGTATGAGTTCTAATCAACTGTTGCAAACAAGAATACAACTACAACTCAGTTTCACAGATATAGAACAAACGTTTTAAGCTGTGGTACTGATCCAAACACATATTGTAAGCACTGACTGATGATTACACAAAATCTAAAACTTTGGTGTTAATTATTGAAGTGTTAGCTAAAGATCTCTTGAACCATGTGACAGATTTTATTAAAACAAGAGGACAGTAAATACTGGAAATACATCTACAACCAGTGGTGGCATGTAACAAAGTACAAGTACGGTACTTTCTTCCTGTACTTAAGTACATTTTTCATGTATCTGTACTTTACTTAAGTAGAGTTAAACATGGGTACTTTTGACTTTTACTCCACTACATTTTACATCAAGTATATGTACTTTCTACTACACAACATTTCTATAATGCGTTGTATTACAAGTTACATTCAAGTTGTGTTTTTTTTTTTTTTTTGTTCGTTAGTTTGAAAGTACGGTAACCAATGGTGAGAGGGGAGTTGTTCCATTGAATCACTGCAAAGTGGTCAGGTAACATTTGACCTGCCTTCAATAAGAGCTGGACCAATGATGTATATTCTTTTTTTTTTTTCTTTTTTTTTTCTCCCATTTATAGATGGCCTCCCTTCACACCTTATAGCCATCCTCTCACTCCAATATGTTTTTTGTTTTTTTAATAGAGAGAAAGAAAGAAAAGAGAAAGTAAGACAACAAAACAACAATTATCCACAAAAAGAGCACAAGGCAAACACACCAAACCTCCGTCCACAATCCTGCAAAGCACATGACAGAACACAGCAACGAAACATACAAGCATAAAGACTAATAATATTCATGACCTTGCAGTAGATTTCTATAAATACACATACCCATACCTACAAATATATATACAGTATACATACATATACATTTATATTCATTTATATACCCATCTACATATCTGCATATATCTACATATACATCCCTGCATCCAATTGTGTGTGGTTGTGAGCATGCATAAGTGAATAAGGTTCCTCCAATAGAACATTTAGTAGCGACAGTGAAGCATCAGAGATCCGTCCCCCCAATGCCCGAGACAGACTAAAGCCCCCAGTATACTGTTCTTTGTGCCCAGCGCCGCTGGACTGGCGTGAGCTGCGCGCAGGCAGTTCATATTATACTCTGTGCAAGCGCAGCTCTCTGGAGTGCAGGCCACAGGACAAATTGAGGTCGCTGATTGGTCATTTGCTGACACGCGAGGCAGTTTATCAACGCGCGCGCGTAGGCGTAGTAAAATTTGAGCTTGGCGCGTTCACGCCCGCGATCAAAGGCTTTTGCCACGGCGCTCCCACGGCGCCGAGCGGCGTGAGGCAAAAGAAACAGGTATATTGGGGCCTTAAGGGGCGATCAAAGCCCAAGACCCCAGGAAGGACCCCGAGCCCAGAGTCCCCGGGACCACACGAACAGGACGAGCCACTCGTCCACTCCCCAGATCCGACCAAGGGGAAGAACCGGACGAACCCCACCAGCGACCACACACAATGACCCCCCGGGGTCAACTGCGACAAATACACAGGCCCCCGCCGGAGCCCGCTGCACCGACGTAGCCCCAGGGCCGGTCACCGAGGCTCGGGCACCGGGGACGCCCATCCCTCAGGCCCAGACCCGACAGGACCAGAGGACCCGAGCCCCACCAGGCAGCCACCAGGCCGAGCCGACAAACGCCCAAGCGCCCAGCCCCAGATAGTGAGGGCCCCAAGCACGCCCGCAGGCAGAGGAACACCCACCAGGGGGCCACGTGGCAGGAGCGCGACACTAGGTAGCCTCAGAAGTATCAGAGAGGGGGCAGTCCAAGTCCCAGCCTGACACTTAAACATTCATACACAGACACACTCATTCACACCCACCCTCATCCTCACCCTCAGTCACAGAAAGACAAACAATAACGACACGCTCCATTCATAATCCCGATGCACACTCTATACCCCCTAGGTCCAAGACATGTACCTGCCCCCTACATGGGGCAGCCCACATCCAAACCCAGGAGGTAGGCCCATTCATTCTGGGGTGGAGAGTAGTAGACATCCAAGATCCGGCCCACCCCGCGCCCTGCCGACAGGACAGGACAGGACACCCGAGCCCAAGCAGCCCCAGAGGGAGCGCACTGCCAGCCCCGCCCACGGCGAACCCGCAGGCCCCGAACCCCCCCACACCCCAGCACAACCCCTGACGGCCCACCCCCAGAATGTCCGCAAGGCAACCAGGGGGGTAAGAGAAAAATAAATAAATAATATATAAATAAATACATAAATAAATAAAATTGAAATTAACAAATCAAGACCCCGACACACACACCCCCGTCCCCAAATGTACTGTTGGTGAGTGTTGTTGTAAAGTGTACTTAAAAGGGAAAGAGAAGGAGCAAAGGCTAGCATTGTACCAGTTTCCCCTCCACTCCAACTCTAACCCAGGCCCTATTGTCTAAATGCATAATGTTGAGTGAGCATAGGCATGGGGGCGAGATTGATGTCATCCCGCCACCCATAGCCATAGTGCTCACTCCATTCCCTATATGTGACTTTTATGAAGATGTTTATGAATGAATGTCTAAAGTGTATATAAAATTGAGTCCCAGGTGCTCTGAACAACAGAGATGTAAAACCATTGCAGCACACCCGAGACTCAAATTCCCTACATGTATTAATTTAAGATGAAGAGGGCGGAGGTGTGTGGTGAGGGATGGGGAGAAAATATCTGCAGGCACAGTGCTCCCACAGCGAGTCAGCTCCCCCGCTGACCCTGCGTACCCCCCCCCAGTTCACCAGGGTCCACCCAAGGAGCGAGGTAATGATGTATATTCTAATGTATACGTTGTAGGAGGTGTTGAAGAGACGACACAGGAGACAGGCTGCAGAACTTCACTTTTAATCAACTCCTACTAAACTGGCGGGAAGCACCCAACACCGCCTTATATATCCAATACAGCATCCGGTCCTCTGGACCTTTCACAATAAAACATCCTGTAATGCCTTCGGTCCACTGGGTGTGAGTAGAGCCCCCTAGTGGTCCACCACACACGCCCCCCCAGAACACCCAGTAAGGTCCATCACTAGTCCCGCATTTTAGGTTTGATCAAACGACCAGAACGGCTGAACCTGGGCCCTGCAGAACCAGTCTGATGAAGTGGAGGGCTACGAGGAGGGTCTGCAGAAGATTCGGGCTCCAATGGACGTTGAGAGTTTCCGGAAGAAGGACCGCCGTCCGTTAACAATGTGGATGGAGGTCTGCCCCTGCGAGGAGCTTGGGCCGTAACAACCTGATCATCTGACATAACATGAGCTGGTTTAAGCCTATCAATACAGACAGTCTCAGTACGACCCCCTAAATCCAAAAGGAAATGTTTCGGACCTGGTTGAAGAACTCGAAACGGTCCATCATACAAAGGCTGTAGTGGTGTCCTGTGTGCATTGTGTTTGACAAAAACAAATTTAGAGGACTCCAGACTCTTAGGGACAAATGACTGCGGTAAACAATGGTGTACCGGACCGGGGACACGAAAAGGGGCCTCCTGAGGTGAAAGATGGAGCAACGGTGGAGCGAACTGTGGTGAGGGTACCTCAGGTAAAAACTCACCGGGGACGCGCACAGGCTGACCGAAAACCAGTTCAGCCGGGGAAGAGCTCAGGTCCTCTTTGGTTGCGGTACGCAACCCCAACAAAACCCAGGGAAGACGGTCAATCCAGTTGTCACCGGTCAATGCAGCACGAAGTGCAGCTTTCAATGACCTGTGAAACCGTTCACACAAACCATTAGCTTGGGGGTTGTAAGCGGTGGTCCTGTGAACGTTAGTCCCCAGACCCTTGGCCATGGTAGACCAAAGCTCAGAAACAAACTGCGGGCCCCTGTCCGATGTAATGTCTGAAGGGGGGCCGAAACGTGCAACCCAGGTAGACAAAAAAGCCCGGGCCACCACTGCAGATGTTGTGGACGTCAGAGGAACCACCTCTGGCCACCTGGTGGTCCGGTCTATCATAGTCAGCAGATGAGTAAAACCCTGTGATGGAGGCAGAGGGCCTACTAGGTCTACGTGCACATGATCAAACCGCCGACTTGGGATGGAGAAAGGTTCCAAAGGTGCTTTGGTGTGCCTGTTAACCTTAGCACGCTGGCATGGAACACACGCTGCTGCCCACTCCTTAACTGCTTTACGCAGACCGGGCCAAACAAACTTTGAGCTGACCAGTTTCACAGAGGCTCTAACACCTGGGTGAGAAAGGGAATGTAAGGAGTCAAAAACGCGGCGTCGCCATGAAACTGGAACCAGGGGGCGGGGCCTGCCTGTAGATACGTCACAGAGCAGGAGAGGACCTCCGTCATTCACCTGCCTTTCCTCCAACTCGAGGCCTGTGGGGCCGGACTGGAGCTCGAGTATTTCTGCGTCGCTACGTTGGTCCGCAGCCATAGCAGAAAAATCGATGCCAACGTACACGGGAGAGATCAGCACCCGGGAGAGACAGTCAGCCACCACATTGGATTTTCCAGCCACATGCTGAATGTCTGTAGTAAATTCAGACACCGCTGCGAGGTGGCGTTGCTGGCGAGCAGACCAGGGGTCAGAAATTTTTGACATAGCAAACACCAGGGGTTTGTGGTCAACGTATGCAGTGAACTGGCGGCCTTCCAGGAAAAACCTGAAATGGCGTGTAGCCAGGTAAAGCGCCAGCAACTCTCTGTCAAAAACACTGTATTTCAGCTCATTGTCCCGCAGCGTACGGCTGAAAAATGCAAGCGGCTGCCAAACCCCGGAAACCTGCTGTTCTAACACAGCCCCCACCGCAACATCAGATGCGTCGGTTGTTAAAGCTATTTGCGCCGCTGGGGATGGATGGGCCAAAAGGGCAGCAGTGGCCAATGCAGCTTTAGCATCACCAAATGCCTGTAGGCGTTCTGGTGTCCAGTCCACACTGTCGTTGGGCTTTTTCTTTTTCAGCGCTCCATAGAGCGGCCGCAGCAGTTGTGCTGCCCTGGGGAGGAAACGGTTATAGAAGTTAACCATTCCTAAAAACTCTTGTAGCGCTTTAACAGACTGGGGCTGTGGGAAATCTGACACCGCCTGCACTTTGTTTGGTAACGGGACGGCGCCACTTGCGGAAATGCGGTGGCCCAAAAAGTCAATGACTGGCAGCCCAAACTGGCATTTCGCTGTGTTTACAATCAGGCCATGTGCTGCCAGGCGCTGAAAAACCTCACGGAGGTGGGACAAGTGCTGCTCAGCCGAGCTGCTAGCCACCAGGATGTCGTCCAAGTACACAAATACGAAGGACAGACCCCTTAGGACTGAATCCATCAACCGCTGAAATGTTTGTGCTGCACCTTTAAGACCAAAAGGCATGCGCAAAAACTCAAACAGGCCGAAAGGCGTGATAACAGCGGTCTTAGGGACATCCTCCACATGCACAGGAACCTGGTGGTACCCCCGTACTAAATCTACTTTAGAAAAAATGGAGGTCCCAGCCAGGTGCACTGAAAAATCCTGGATGTGGGGGATGGGATAACGATCGTTCTCTGTGATGTTATTAAGGCGGCGGAAATCCCCACATGGACGCCATTTGCCATCTGCCTTGGGCACCATGTGGAGGGGGGAGGCCCACGGACTGTTTGAGCGCTGCACGATGCCTAAACGCTCCATGTTAGCAAACTCTTCCTGTGCGATTGCTAGCTTAGTAGCATCGAGGCGGCGTGCACGTGCGAACACCGGGGGGCCCGTTGTGGGAATATAATGTTCAACCCCATGTTGTGTGTTTGTGTTTGCAAAATCAGGAACAGTCAGCGAGGGGAACTCAGACAATAAACGCTGAAACACATTACCCGAAGCTAAAAAGTTAGCATGCATTAAAGGCCCAGCTCCTCGCGTCTCACAAGGCAGTGACGAAAAAGACACAGCGTCGATCAAACGTCTGTTAGCTAAATCAACCAGGAGCCCGTGAGCACAAAGAAAATCAGCCCCTAAAATAGGGACCGAGCTAGCAGCTACCACAAAGTTCCACCGGAAGTCCCGTTCATGGAAACGCACAGTCACCAACCTTTCGCCAAACGTCTTGACGGGAGAGCCATTCGCCGCGGTTAGCTGCGGCCCGCAGCCTTCAGCCAACCTGTCGGAGCCAGTCGGGGGGACGAGGCTCTTCTGCGACCCCGAGTCCACCAGGAACCGCCTCCCCGACCTCGAGTCCTCGATGAAAAGCAGCCTTTCCTTCTCGCCAACGGCCGCGACTGCTAGCGGCTGCTGGCGGTCTCGTTTCCCTGCGGCTTGAAGCTGCACGGCGGGACGCACCGTCGTGCTTTGGCGCCAAAACGCGCGTGGTAGAAACAAAGAGCGGGACCTGCCCGCCTGCGGCTAGCGACTCCTGCTACCACCGCTGGCTCGTCCGGCGCTGTGTGCGTTGCTTGAAACTCGGGCGCTGCTGGAGATCCAGGGACCACCGCCTGTACCGCGAAGGTCCTCGCGGTTAGAATGATGCGGTCGGCTTCTTCGGCCAGCGAGCGGTAATCCTTCTCCTGCAGAAACGGGGAGTTGGCCAGGGCGGTTCGCACAGGAGCTGGAAGCTGGCGGAGGACGAGGTGGCGGAAGAGGAACTCGCAGTCGTCTGATCCCCGCAAGGACAACATGCTCTCCACGAGCTCGAGAGCTGTGCCGTCTCCCAAACCGGAGAAGGAAAATAGTTTCTCAGCGCGCTCCGCCTCTGAGAGTGTGTAGCGCCGCAGAAGAAGCTTCTTGAGGGCGTCGTACTTTCCTTGTGCAGGAGGGTTTTGTAGCAGGCTCATTACCCGCTGGGTTGTCAGCGGATCCAGCGAAGCAACCACATGGTGGTATTTGGTGTCGTCAACAGAAATCCCGCGAAGAGCAAACTGTGATTCGATGTGGGCGAACCACGACTGAGGCGCGTGCAGCCAGAAGTCCGGGATTTTAACGGCCACCGAAAAAGCGAGCGGGGCCGCCTGTGTAGGTTCCACAGCCGTGGACAGCAGTAGAGAGCTGGCTGAAGCGTCAGATGTCGACATATTCAGTTCACGAGGGTCACCAGTGTAGGAGGTGGTGAAGAGACGACACAGGAGACAGGCTGCAGAACTTCACTTTTAATCAACTCCTACTAAACTGGCGGGAAGCACCCAACACCGCCTTATATATCCAATACAGCATCCGGTCCTCTGGACCTTTCACAATAAAACATCCTGTAATGCCTTCGGTCCACTGGGTGTGAGTAGAGCCCCCTAGTGGTCCACCACAACGTCATTGAGCTGGGAGCACCCACAGCACCACTAACACACACAAAAAGGATCCCACCACGGAGAGTCGGCCAGAAGACACAACACCCATAGCTTTATTGAAATACTATTAAAAGACTATTCAGTAAAGTAGGACAGATTTTATCTCCCAAAAGAGCCAGACTGGAATAAAAAAACTTTGGAAACCAACTTCTTCTGAGCTTGAACAATAAATTCTTGCTGTAATATTAAAATGTATCAGTTCATGGGATGTTAGGGGACAAGAGATGTCTCCAAATGGTTTGACGCTCAGATCCAAGTTTTGAAAATGGTGTCAGGAAGTTAAAATATTGTTCACTATTGACCCATTACAAGTTGACTAGACAGTATTTTAACTAGAGTTGATGACAAACTGGAGTTGAAATGATCAGAGCATGTTACTTTGTTAGGTCTAATGCTCCTTTTTTCTGTCAGACAACTGACACATTGGTTTTACTTTGTGTTCAAAAACTTTCAAAGGTATAATCATTCCTCTTACTTATTTTGCTTAATAACATTTAACTCTGAATGTAATCCCTGAAATTCTGATGCACAGAATCACAAGTCCAAGTGTGAACTGTGTCACAGAGTAAACACAATAAAACATGTATTATCTGCAGCATTGTTCATTAAAATAACACTATTTTAAGTATTTGTAAAAGCAAGTACTGTACTTATTTACTTTTCCTTAAGTAAATATGTTAATGTGGTACTTCTACTTTTACTAGAGTGATTTTTTGTCTGTTTGTTTGTACTTTTACTTAAGTACAGTATTTGAGTACTTTCTCCACTGTCTACAGCCGATCTACACCTTCAGTACATAAACTGCACATATTTTACTGAAGCAGACCTGACCTTAAAGTGTAAAACTTTCTAAAACAATGACATCACTTCTTGCACCACTATTCAGGCTTAAAATAATCATTATTTCTGGCGGGATACAATAACCATTTTGAACTGTTTTAAAAAGATTAACAAAGCCTCATCTGAGTACAAAATATGATAAATACAATAATTACTTTGGTTGCTACAACATTTATCTTATGTAAACTTAATTTAAAATTTGCAGGTCTGTAACTCCATGACTGTAAGACTGAATCCTGGTAAATAAAATCACACTGCTAAAAAAAGAACAATGTCTACAACTGGTTTCTGCATCCAATAATGCTTCTTACTGTGTATACATTTCTGTGTAAAGAACGTTTTTCTTGTCTTCTTGTCTTGGTAAATAAGAGAATAAAGTCTGGTCAAACAGGAGCACATGAGGACTGACTAACCGCCAAAAGCACGATGTGAAAGCTCTGAGCTGTGTTTCACACATAGAAAATGTTCCACCACTTCAAGGAAGTGAACTGAGTTCTTCTGGGCTGTGAATTTATGCAAAGTGCAAAAAAGTTGAACGCAACACATGATGCATCAAACTACAGGTATACTAAAACATGAGAAACCCTTCAGGATGAAAACATTTGCATGTGTCTCTAACCTCGTCTGTCATAAGAGTTGCTATGGAGCGTCCAATCTCGTGATACTGAGCCCCCCGACCCAGTGGTCCTAAAATAATAAACAGGAACCTGGATGCAAAAAAAAAAAAAAGAAGAAAAGAAAGAAAGAAAAGCAGTTTCAGACAGAAATGTTAGCATTTTCTGCAAAAATGCAGTGTGGCTATTGAAAACAGTGAAAGTGAGATGAATAGAAGAAGAAGAACAAGAAGAAGAAGAACAAGAAGAATATCTACACTACTGTTTATATTTTTACTAGCCTTACTATATTGGATATGTCACTTTACCTTTATATCAATATCAAGGACTTCATACATCAACTGTATACATTCATACCCTGATGCATGCTCAATACATCCATGTGTACATTCATGTTGCTTTGTCACTTTACTTCAAATGTCATGACCTACATACTTATATAATTTTTATACTTTTTATATTTATGCTGCTATACTTACAATTTATGATAATATCATAATTTTATTGTTTCATTTTATGATAATGTTAATTAAATGTTTAATGGTTATTGTTGCACCAGGGGTCTGAAAGTAATGACATTTCAATCCTGTGTACAGTATGTCCTGTACTTATTGCAGTTTTGACAATAAAGTTGACTTTGACCTTAACTTTGAAGAAGAACAAGAAGAAGAAAAAAACATGAGAAGCAGAAGGACAAACTGAAATGCCAGAGATATAAAGACTAAAAGCAAGGACAGTGAGACAAAGACAAAATAGGACACATAAAGATGTTTAAGGACACAAATAAGACAAAAAATGGCACAGAAATGACAAAATGTGTACATAAAAAAGATCAAAATTAATAGGAGACAAAAATGGCTCATAAAAAGACAAAAAATGGCACATGAAGGTAAATAAAACACATAAGGAGACTAAAAAGATAAAAAGGATGTCTAAAGAACCTAAAAGAATGCAAGAAGCTATAAAAAGATAAAAAGGAAGCGCAAAAAGTCAAAAGGACCATAAGGAAAGAAGAAAAATCTGAAACGTGACCAAAAGTGGACAAATGAAAACATAAACCGATAAGAAAGTTTAATGATACACAAGCAGAGCAAATGTGTTGAAATATATTTCAAAGAGCATGAAAGTTTTAAAGAATCTGGAGAGATCATGATGCAGTTCAGTAAAAGTGTTAATACCATTAGATTTTTTTTTATTACATAAAAATTACAAAAACATAAAGTTGTAACATGTCCTGACTGCGCTGAACGTTTTGATGTGTGAACAGCTAAAACAGTTGAAAATATGCTGAAGTAGTAAAACATAAGGAATGAAACTGTAAACCAGCAGCGTGAACACTGAATTAACAATTACACAATTAACTGTTGAGTGTGAGATGATGAAAAATGACACATTTTAATTCCCAACTACAAATCTGTAGTTTCTTCTTCTTTTTTTTTAACGTAGAAGTCAAACAGGGCTTAAAAAAGTTAAAGGCGTGAGCTGCGGTGACCTTGTAGCAATGGGGACTTCAGCCAGCCCGCTGAGCAGAACCGCAGGGGAGAGACGGACAAACGCCACCACCGCCTTTTTCAGAAAGTCCAGTTCTCCCACCAACACATTACACGCCTCGGCTCCTGGTGGAATCTTCTTCATGAAGTGTAGGTCTATCTGAAAAAGAACGCAGGGTGCAGCGTCACATAATGTTCCGACTCCCAGTCCAGAACGCCCAAGCTGCTTTGCCTTTAGGGGCAGATCAAAAATAATAATAATAATAATAATAAATACAGCATGAATTCATATGAAGAGGTCATTATTTATTGTACATTCACACATTAATCTCCCAAATGTATGAGTTGAACTGACTTCTACCCTGACTGCGGTCCAGCTGTGGAGGATTTGTTGATCCTAACAGCAAATAGGTCACAGATGTGTGAATGAAAATACTGTACAAAAAATTATCTAAGTACAGTACAGATGTTAGTCTGATCTGTTACATAATCGTTCATAAAATTCTTAGTAAGCTTTCCGGCTGTAAAACTGAACAT
This sequence comes from Garcialebias charrua, assembly GCA_038048925.1. Classification (NCBI taxonomy): domain Eukaryota; kingdom Metazoa; phylum Chordata; class Actinopteri; order Cyprinodontiformes; family Rivulidae; genus Garcialebias; species Garcialebias charrua. The sequence continues at coordinate 14,385 of JBBPBX010004951.1, forward strand.
CCTTCTGTGTCTATGTCTGCTTTGACTCTTTGAAATAACTGAGCTATGCAGCTGTGAGCATTTTGGGATATTAAAGACAGTTTATTTTGGTGACAAATATATGTGATTGATAAATATTCAGTGGAGTGTTTGTTCCTGGACAGCGGTCATAAAGAATTTATAGTTCGATGGGTCACCATGATTTGTACAAATGTAAATAAAGTCCAGCTAAATACAAACTTGCAGTTGTAAATATAACTACTTCCTTGTCATTTCAATGAACAACTTAATTATAGCAGTGTTCATGCAATGACTGATACAAAATTTTTAGTTTATACTAAATGTTTTATTGGTGTTTTTGTTTTCTTTAACTGCATGTTTCTCTGCATTGACAGACGTTTTATAGTGAAAATTGTTTGAATCCTAATCTGTCACTCCAAGGTATTTTAAAAAAATAATAATAATAATAATAATAATAATAATAACCTCCTTCTCGTTTCTTTAAGCACACAAATGCACAACTGCCTCTTCATATTTGTTAAATGTGATTTTTCTATTAACTATTAATAAAAAATAATAATTTATAAAGAACGTTATTGTTACGGTTTTCTGTAAAATGCTATATTTGAGCCAAATGATACTTTTAAGGGTTTAATACTCAAGTATCACATAAAATACAATTGAAAAACTACCTGAAGCAAACTGTACTTTTTTGTTACTTTCCAGTGTTGCCACCTGCCTTGTAGCTAATTTAGACAAACGTCAAGCAAAGTCCAAACATCTGCCCATCGCTGTTGGTTTGTAGGTCTACAACATTTGCCCACCATTATTGTGTCAGGCTAACATCTGGGTTGTTTCAGTTCTAAGATCCAAAATTATAATGTAAATATGCAATAAATAAAGTCAGTTTATTTTTTGAATGTAATAAATTTGGCGCTTATAAACCGTTGAATAATGTTTTTGTCTCTGTTGTACAGAGACGCTGCCATCTTGGCTCACCGAGAGGCTGTCCCTGATTTCATCTCTGTGTTGTTGTCTGATGTCTGCCTCATGTTCCTTCCTGCAGGATTTTGTTCAGCCTTTTCCGTTGTACATTTCAGCAGGTTTTCTTTCTTTCTGCCAGACCCTAACTTGCAGAATTGTTCAAACCTGAGTTACGTTCTGTTGATTAGCCCTGACACTATACAGACTCCTTTGTTTCCTTCATTTTCAGTGTAATTACTGTATTGTGTTCTGTTCTTCTTGGTTTAACAAACTAACTTGAAAGGAAATATGGCCATTCTCTGGTCATTAAAGCTACATTTTGCTCTTTTATTTTCCCCTCATGAGAGACAGTGAGGGAAAGGCACATTTAGGATAAAAATAACTCTGTAATTACCACTTTTAGTTGACTTTTATCAACTTGAGTACCGTACTTTTCGGCCTATAAGTCGCAGTTTTTTGCCTAATTTGCATGTCTTGCGACTTATACGGTGAAGCGACATATTTATGGATTTTCCCCCATATTTTTAGACAAATTTTTGGCTGAGATATGACCGTTTCCATTCATTCTGACGAAAAAAAATGGAGCAGTACCACTTTCGGCCGCTAGGGGCGCAGTACCACTTTTGGCCACTAGGGTCCACCGACCGTTCCCAGCTCATGTGTCTGACAGCAGACTCATCTGGTCTGACTCACTCTGTCGCAGCACGGCCTCCTGCTCTCTGGAGGTCTGTGTTACCTCAGGAGTTGGCAGAACTCTTCACCAGCGACACAGAGGATGAAGAATTCAACGGGTTTGAATAAAAATAAATAAATAAATGGTGTTTCTGTCATCATTATGGGCGGGTGAGCGTGTAGTAATTTTAAAGCCGCTTTATTTCGTCGCTTCATTTTGCCATGTTTTAACCGTCAAAGTGCATTTATTAAGAAAAGTTCAGCTGAGACACACTTTTACTATAATGTCAGCAAACAAATATATTTTTTAAGGTGTTTATCTTGTTAAATTTTAAAGACATGAAGGTTTTCGCAGCGCGCGCACGTTTGGAAGACCGTCAAAGCGAAACTATTTAAATCCAGCTGATTTGACAATTATGTTCATTTTTAATGGAAAAGTTCAGCTGAGACACACTTTTACTATAATGTCAGCAAAGAATTTTTTTTAGGTGTTTATCTTGTTAAATTTTAAAGAAATGCAGCGTTCCCACCCACTGCGGGTGCACGTTTTGCACGTAGCAAAACTATTTTTTTAATTCAGCTGATTTGACAATTATGTTCATTTATTAAAGTTGCAGTATGTAGCTTTTTTTATAAACATATTTCTTCTCTCAGTCACTATTTTTTGTCAGAGTGATGTTAAACAGGTAATCTTTGAGAAATACTATATTCCTCTGGCGTCTCCCGGTGGTTAAAATAGCATTTATAAAAACCAGAGCGGGCCGTTTTTGACCAGCCAATAAAAACAGAGTTATTTTCATGAACGAGCTTCCCCCGCCCTCCCCCCGCCTCTCCCAGCGGCAGCGCGCAGGCGCAGCAGCCGGGCACGCTCCCGTCTCAAACAGTAGCTGTTTCAAGATGGCGGAGGTGGCGAGAGCATCGAGTGCTCAAAGGATTGCAAAGCGATGCAGAGTTAGCAACTTTCCTGCTTGAAAAGTAAGTGTCTTTGCTTGAATCATGTGATAGCGCAAATGCCATGAAATTATCTACAACAGGCTAAAACCGTTTTCCGGCCTACAGCTGACGTGATGCTAATGGCAGCAGCTAACTCATTCAACCTCAGTATTGTTTTGATACGTACATTTAGTTATCCTAACTTATTGTATTGTGGATCAGCATGCAGATATGATGAAAGTACTGTAACTGCGCTGTCTGTGTAAGAGATGCATGATCACAACTAGCAATTAGCATATTGTCTGCAGATCATTTGGTGTTCATAATCTAAAAGTCTGTTAGTTGTACTACACAATATATGTTGTTGATGCATACATCTCAACCTCTTTGGACGTTTACCTGTATAAAGGGCCTCAAAAATTATTAATTTTTGGAATAAAATCTGTAAAACTTGCGGTGGGGTGGACGAGTTTGCTGCGGACATGAGCCTGCAGTGAAGCAGGATGAAAGGAGAGCATAAAAAGTTCAAATTTTACTTCTAGCAGCAGAACAGGATGGAAGATGGCTGTTTGATGCTATTTTTTAAATCATCCTAAATGCTTTGATATGTTAGATAAATTTGTCATTGTGTGATAAATGTGTTGAAAAGAATATCTGATTATTGTTTGAACTACATTATATGTTTTTATGCAGAGATGATGACTTTGGGGAAGGTCTCAGAAGTGAATTTGGGGAGACTCCCATTCAGGTTTTGGAAACAAGGTAAGTAAGGGGAAACTGTATTTATGTCAAGATTATTTTATGGTTTGCACTGCAACTAATATAACTGTGATCATAATATTATTACACAATTTTAAAATGTAGATGGTAAGGTTGTATGTCTAATATTGTTTATGAAATGTATTTCCACCAGATATTACGGTAGGCAGAAACAAAAACCAAAGTTTAATAGTTGTTTTTATATAATCCATCCATCCATCCATCCATTTTCTTCCTCTTATCCGGGGTCGGGTCGCGGGGGTAGCAGCCTAAGTAGGGAGGCCCAGACTTCCCTCTCCCCAGCCACTTGGAGCAGCTCCTCTGGGGGAATCCCAAGGCGTTCCCTGGCCAGCCGAGAAACATAGTCCCTCCAGCGTGTCCTGGGTCTTCCTCTGGGTCTCCTCCCGGTGGGACATGCCCGGAACACCTCACCAGGGAGGCGTCCAGGAGGCATCCTAACCAGATGCCCGAGCCACCTCAACTGGCTCCTCTCGATGTGGAGAAGCAGCGGCTCTACTCCGAGTCCCTCCCGGATGACTGAGCTTCTCACCCTATCTCTAAGGGAGAGTCCAGACACCCTGCGGAGAAAACTCATTTCAGCCGCTTGTATCCGAGATCTTGTTCTTTCGGTCATAACCCAAAGCTCATGACCATAGATGAGGGTGGGAACGTAGATCGATCGGTAAATTGAGAGCTTTGCCTTTTGACTCAGCTCTCTCTTCACCACGACAGACCGGTACAGCGCCCGCTTCACTGCGGACGCTGCACCTATCCGCCTATCAATCTCACGCTCCAGTTTTTATATAATGTATTTCTTTATTGTTATGGCTTTTCTGTGCTGCAATTTTAGTGGACATAAAATTAGAATAATACAGATGCACAATATTGACAATAAATATCTTTGAAGCTTATTTTTTTTATTATTTTATTTTTCTAACCACGTCACAGAAAATGTACAACTTTATAAATTTAAGAATTTTTAAAAAGATGACTTCATTAAAATTCTGTGTTCATGTATAACATACACTTGCACTGAACGTACGTATTTTAGTGCGTGTTAAAAATATGATTTTGTCTATACTTTCGAGTTAGTCTCATTAACTTTTATTGAGAAAATTTATTGTACTGGTTCCCAAGTACATGTTTCTTTATTTCATGATCAAACTTGATTATTGTTGCTTTAATAAAATATGTAATGTGTTTCCTCAGTATCAATGTTAGTTTGTTTTTTACGTTTATATTTTTTTTGTTTCAGTATGTCTTCGCTAGACATTCACGACGACAATGATGAAAGTGACTTGTTATTGCATGTTCTCTCCGTGCATGCGTGGGTTTTCTCCGGGTTCTCCGGTTTCCTCCCACAGTCCAAAAACATGCATGTTAGACTGATTGGTAACTCTAAATTGACCCTAGGTGTGAGTGAGACAGGTCTCTCTTGTAAATGAGTCCCCGTGGCTCAACGAGGCTAGCCTGTATAAATAAAGGTTGAATGAATGAATGTTCTTCTTCCTCAGGTTGTCAGCGCTGTCCTGTTGATGATGATGGTGGTGGTGGTCCCACAGACAGCAGCAAAGCCACACAGGAAGTCCTTTGAAGGATTAGCAGAAGAAACGGTCCCTCTGCGTTTGGACCCAAACAATTTAGTTCCCAGCCTAAAAGTCAGTTCTTTGGCCAGCGACTCCATCTCACCGTGGACCTACAAGTGAGGCTTCAGCTCCTCAGTGTGTTGTCCTTCATGAAGCTCAGAGTCCTGTTAACAGTTTTTTGTCTCCTCTCTGTCCTCAGCATCTCCAGGGATGACAACATGTACCCTCATGCGCTGTCGCAGGCTCACTGTTTGCTCAAAACCTGCCTGGACCACCAAGGACTGGAGGACGGGGGCCTGGAGTCCCGTCCCATTCTGCATCAGGTGCTGGTTCTGAGGCGAGTCAAGACGCCAGGGCCAGGCACAGCTACCACTACCGCCTGGAGTCCAAACTCATCTCAGTGGGTTGCACCTGCGTGAGACCGAAGGTGATCAACCAGCACTGAGGACTGACCCATGGAGACCAGATGAAGACCATCTCCACGTGGGGTGTCCTCCAAAGATCTGTGGCAGGGTGTGGCCTTGGGGCAATTTCAATCCCAAAAATCCTCAATTAAAAGAAAAGAACTTTTAAACGAGTTGATGAAGTTTATCAATGAACCTTAATTTTTTTATTTATATATACTGTATATATATATATAGTCATTCATTCATTCAACCTTTATTTAGTCAGGTAAATCTCATTGAGCCTCGAGGGCTCATTTACAAAAGTGACCTGCTACTAACTAAAGAATGATGAACAGCAATGGTAGAATTTCTGTTCATCATTCTACATCATATATATATATATATATATATATATATATATATATATATATATATATATATATATATATATATATATATATATATATATATATATATATATATAGATATATATAGATATATAGATAGATATATATACATATATAGATATACAGTATATATATAGTATATATACTGTAGTTATAAATATAGTTATTTTTTTATATAGATACCTATATTTATAACTATATATATATATAGTATATATACATATAGATACCTATATTTATAACTATATATATATATATTATATATATACACAAATGAAAGAGTGGAGATCAGGTGGTTCTCTATGGACTTTAGATGTTTGGACAAGCTGACAATCTGGAGAAGCTCCACATATTTATTGACCTGACCCACTTAAGTGAAGACCAGATCAGTCACCTGGGCCCTGCTTGCTGTTCTGTTGCCCTGAAGGCTGCAGGTTAGGAAGAATTTGGAGTTAATTAAGTTCTGTTTAATTTCTGTCCAGTTTTATTAAAAAGTTATTTAAATCAAACTAAGTACACAACAGAGTATTTAACATCAGGGTGGATGCTCAGTGCTTTATTTATGGTTATTTAAGTGCGTTATGTAACGGTTTGATGATCCTTGTCACATATTTATTTAGGTTTTTTGTGTATTTATTGTCTAAATAAATAAATAAAAAAGATTTTGTCGCTGTGTTCTTTCAAATAGAAAATTATTTCACTGCATGTTCATGAAGAATCATCAATTTAAATGTTTGCATGAAAACAGGGTGACTATGAGAACTGTTTGTTTTCATCAACTCCCCCTGTGAGCATCGAATCTCATTATGTAACAAAACCAGAATATGAACAAGTCCAGCTGTTTTCCTCTTCTTCGGACCGTAGGTCCCTCTGGGTGTAAATTCCTCGTCTGAAGACCATCGATGATGTTTCAAAACTAGATGCGTAACACAGATAAAATGTCACACACTGCAGCTAAGTACAGTATTATAACATAACTTATTGAAAGGGTTATACATAATTTACGATACTTTATTACAAATACGCAAAGATTTGAGAAGGAAATAGTCGATCGGGTGACTGCGCCGACGCCATCTTAGAACTGTGTTTACAATGCATGCGCGTTCACGAGACAGGCCAAGCTGTGGAGGAGGAGCTAAGGAGGCGGAGTTGCAGGTCAGCCAGAGTGCAAGGGGGAGGAGGGAGAAGGGTTTCTGCTCGAAAATTTCCTAAGTTTCAGGGCTTTACAGAAACTGCAGACCGTGCCTTTAAGGAAAAGTTCAGCTCAGACACATCTTTGCTATAATTTTCAGCAAACAAATAATTGTTTTTAAGTTGTAATCTTGTTAAAGTCCTTCCGTGCACGCTCCTGTGTCCATTTCACAACCAATCCATTTTTGGCAAAACACCGGCCCACATTTCCGGGTTGTCAGCGATGACGCGTGACATACGCGACGCGTCAGCGGTGACGCATAATAGATGTGACTTATACGGCGGTGCGTCATGTTTATGGATTTTTCCACTTTATTGGACATACAGTAATTGGACTGATGCAACATATACGGCGGTGCGACTTTTAAGGCGGAAAGTACGGTACCTAAAGTGTACTGAGCATGCATGCTCTGCATAAAATGAGCTGTTCACATATTAACCCAAAATCTTCTTCCTGGGAAGGATATAACCACCAGACCACCTTGTACAACTGAAGAAAATAAACGCCATGCCTTGCTCAAGTCCACAGAACTGTTCTCTCTGCTGATGTCTCCTTTGCCATCTGGAGCCGCTAACTGAGACTGGGAGGCCGTCAACTGACCTGAAGAAGAAGAAGAAGAAGAAAACACAAGGTATCAGGTGTTGTACACATTTTTTATGCATCAACAAGTAATGTGGAAACAGTTTGATGAAAATTTACAACTGGACAATTAAAAATAAAACCTGGACCCTTAACTGCATTGATTGGTGGGGAATATATTTGTAATATTGGTAATAAATTTAAAAAACATCTATCTGGTTTCTGCTGCTTATCTGCTGTAGATTTGCAGAGGCAGACCATGGGGCACCTCTCTTCAGTAACACTCCAGCTGTTAATCCCTAGACTTCCCAGGTCAGAGAGAATTCGTCATTTTTATGGCAAGATCTGGGTCTGCCCTGAGACAGCTGCCCAGCAGACCAGACCAACACCCTCATTACTGTGGACGAGCACCCAGTCCACTATGTCCATCACTCATGAACAAGATTTCCAGATACTGGGAGTCTTGAGGTAGAAACTTACCTCTGGCAGGGAGTAAAATACTAAATACCCACTGTATGTACAAATATTTATTCACCAATAAAAGTTTAAAATATTAAAATCTATAAAAATAATCAAAATACAAAGTAGCTGCATCTTAATAAATAACAAATAGCAATATATATTAAAAAGTAGATAATTTCCTGAGAGGTCTTGTCTAATTTCAGCATCAATAAGCCAAGCAGTGAAAAGTTAGCCTTTCTTGTTATCTTTCAAACGCATGGAGCAGACCACACACTGTTTTCTGGGATTGTGTCGTCAGCATTAGGCAAATTTTACAGAGAAAATAAAGAGTGAGTAATGGCTATAAAACAGGAATTGGCAAAGACAAACGGAGTTACAGTGTAATTATTCCAGTTGAATGCCTCTCACTGTATTCAACTAATTTAATTTCTCTTTCTCAAAACATTCAACACTTTTCCATACTTAAAAAAAAAAAAATCTTAGCCACAAAACACCCTGCCATACACTATGGTCTACATTTTTCATGAATCTTTGAAAGTAGGTAAACTGCGCGGCATGTCTGGGGCTTTAGGAGTAGTGTGAGAAAATCACCAGCGGTGACCACACATGCAAAATTCACTTTTTAATGTTTTTTTACTCAACTTTGGGTATTTACTTCATAAAAAAACAGTCCTTGTGCCAAAAAAATGCACCCAGTGGTTTATTTACTCTAAGTAGATTTATTTGTCTGTGATTAAAAACGCTTCGTTTCACACTTCCTGCGGTTTGTGACGTCACAAACCGTAGCCAATCACCTCAAACCTGAGTCCAGCCCCTCACCTAGCAACCCCTGGTGATGCTCCACCCACTTGAGTATAAAAGATGTCACGGTTGCCTAGCGGTTTAGGAGCTGACCTGGCGGTCATTTATTCATTTATTTAGCCCCCGGGGGGCTAGGGGTTTGCCCTGCTCCAGCCATGCAGCACATCTCGAGTAAAACCAGAATGTTTTATTACCTTGTTTGAATGAACTCTGTCTCGTTGAAACTGTGCACACACACTCTCGCGGTTTGGACTTGTTTCTTATATGATGAAGGACTACTTTTGCACAACTGTCAGTTTGGTTGAGCGGTTACGACACTTGAGCGCCACGCAGGAGAGCGGAGATCGCATCCTGTCAACGGCATCTTTTTTCCCCCCTTTTTTTTAAAGCCTTTTGTTTCGGAGAAATCGGGGTGAGACTAGATATATACATCGACATAATAATACTTTATAATTGTTATTTTTACGTTTTAGTTCAATTTTTAGTGTAATATCGCTCCCAACGCGCAGCCGGCAGAAAACTGTGCACACACACACACTCTCTCGCGGGGCGACAGTCTGTACCATCAAGCACCACTGATCGATATATTTTCAGATTAGCAACTTATTTATTTTAAGAATACCTTTCACTTCATCAAAATCTAATCAAAACTTCAGCGTTCTAAATGTAGGTGGTTGTGATTATTTCTTATACGATGAAAGACTGCTTTTTGCATAACTGCCCGGTTGGCCCAGAGGTAGTGAACCGGACTCGTCATCCGAAGGACACGGGTTCGCGTCCCGGCATCCCTTTTTTTTTTTTTAAGCCTTTTGTTTTGCAGACCGCCGGCGAAGACACCATCTGCGTGCGGGAGTTGTTGGGAGCTACTGACTTTTGAGGTCCGGGGGTCCGGTCAAAGGTTGCCTCATGCGGATAAATTAACTGGAGACATTCTGTGAACTTTGTGTGTGGACTGAAGCACGCTCCCAAAAGCGCCGCATGCAACGAGCGGAGCTAACACCGCCCGCTCGGAGGAGGAAAAGCTATCATTAGCCTCGGAGCTAATGCTAAAAAAAGGAGCTGCAAATGGCGGCGCGCGCAGAGGGCTTTTGGTAAGTTATCTTAAGCTACTAGCACTAACAGTAAGTCAAATGAGTAATAAAAAAGAGCTAATTTTAAAATAACAACATATTAGAGATACTGGCTGTTACAGAGGGCGTAGTTAATGTAAATAGGTCTTTGTAGGGCGTGGCTTTCAGACCTCATTATTCATAAACCGGTCGTTTAGAACGGAAGTGAAATTTGGCAGAATTAGAAAGGGGATATTTTATTATAAGCATTATTTTGTGTATAAAATTGACTGAAAATGGTCTGGATAGCCCACAGATAAACCACAAAAAATTATATATCCTACATTTGGTCCCCTTTAAAAAAAAAATGAAATATTTAAAGTGAAGACCACTGGTACATAGTAAAATCCAAAAGTGAACACAATTTGTATATAAAGCATATTTAGATTAGGAATGAGATTATCAGAGGTAGAGCAGATGTTGAACAACTGGGAAATAAAGTTAGAGGCCAGACTGAGATAGTTTGTACATGTCCAGAGGAGGGACAGTGGGTGTATTGGTAGAAGGATGTTAGAAATGCAGCTGCCATGAAAAAAAACAAAGAGGAGATATATGGATGCAGTTAGAGAGGACATGGAGGTAGTTGGAGTGAGGACAGAAGATGCAGAGGACAGAGATGGAGGAGGATGACTTGTTGTGGTGACCCCCAAAAAGGGAAAAGCTGAAAGAAGGAGATGATAAAGAAAATACAAAACACATTTACATTTTCTATGTACAATCTATCCACATTTACACAATGGGGATCAGAAGAAGCAATGGTTTTCAACACAGTCCTGACACAGCCACTTATCAATAAATCACCAAGTCATTAACACTGTTAAATGTGTTTAACCGTTCGCTATTGAAATTGTTTCCATTTACCTAAAATTTTCCAACATTTAAATTTGCACAACTCTCAAGTTTCTCACCGTTCTTATCCAGATGGAGTTCCGACGCCCGTCGGCCCATGTCAGCAAAGGAGCGTACGATCGGCAGGCGATTAGCCAACTTCTTCTGGTTCTGGTGATGGTGCCGCTTCAGGAGCGTTTCGCGCACTTTTTGTCTGAGCTCTTCTCCCAGCGGTGAGTATATCTCTTGGTGGTCTAAGACCATGTCTAAGGTGGAAAAACCCAAACTGTAAGCCTGCACGTATCTGGATCTAACTGAGAACAGGACTTTGAACAAATCAGGGCCACAACGGTCAAGCAAAAAAATAACACGTATAGGTTCTTCAAGAGAAAGAAACCTCCCTGAATCATTAATTAGAGAAGTTTTCACTTAACAAAAACTGTTGAAACCTGACATTTACCTGCAATCTCCTCAATGCTGTTAGCCCTCATATCGAGCAGCACGGTGCTGTTGATGATGCAGCTGCGCAGCTCGAACAGACTGTGCAGGGACAATGTGGCCACGTAGGGTTTACTCCACCGCTCACCTCCGTCCTCTACGTCCTCCTCAAACTTCAGCCACCTATAAGAGGAGTTTGCATCGAGTGAGGCCAGCAGACAGCAAACTGGCCAGCCATCTGTTCTATATCTGCAGTTAGAAACACTTGTTCGTTCTGAGGCCCTCACATGAAGCTCCCACAGCTCCTTTTCCCTCTCAGCTTCACTCATTTACTCTCCTTCCTTATTGCTTTTTATCAGAGTATCAATGTAAATAAAGTATGTCATATTCATCATGTCAGTACAGTATGAACTGTCTGATTTACCAGAGAAATATCAATTTAACGGCAAGTATTTCATATTATGTATAATGAAACTAGTGTTCATCAAAGTACAGGTAGTCCTCGGGTTACGACGGTCTCGAGTTACGACGTTTCGTGGTTACGGCGTATCTGCCATTAAAAAAAAATAAAAATTAATTAATTAATTTTAAAAAATTATTTTGAAAAGCCGAGTTACGTAGTTTCCGGTTTTACGTCGTAAACGTAGCGGCGGAGGAATAGTGCACTGTACTCTCTAAAAAAGCTAAGTCTGGTCCTCTGGACATTCAAAAAACCAAACAAAACTGTACTGTGAACGCGGTTTTACGTCGTAAACGAATAGAGAATACGGAGGATAGACCGAGCTGGATGGCGGTTTTACGTCGTAAACGACTGGAGAATACGGAGGATGGACCGAGGTCACCAGCATCCAAGTAGGCTATTAACTGTTTTTTCCCTTCATTATGGCTCCCAGATGTATGTGTTTTTTGATAATTATGTAGGGTACTGTGTAGGCTAAGTGCTTAGTAATTCAGTACTGTACAGGTATATGGTGCAGTATGTACGTATATTCCAACTTACGTCGAAATTCGGTTTACGACGACGCGTAGGAAAGGATCTCCGTCGTAAGTCGAGGACTACCAGTAACTCATATCACCCACCATGTTTGCGTAATAAAATGTCAAACTATGATCAGTGAGCCTGAGCCTGGTTCTGCTGGAGGTTTCTTCCTGTTAAAAGGGAGTTTTTCCTTTCCACTGTTGCCTTTGTGCTTGCTCAGGATGGGAGACTGCGACGAAGCGAACATTCAGCGTGTCTACTGGCTTCCTTCGTTAGATAGATAACTTTTACTAACTGGCTTTGTACATATGTGAATGTTTCTGTTCAGTGTCCTGAGACAACTTCTGTTGTGATTTGGCGCTTTATAAATAAACTGAATTTAATGGAATTGAAATTGATAGTTTTAATGCATAAAGTGTGTTTTGGGCATGGTTACTATCACAACAGATTTTAGCTCATTTGTAAAATTCACCGAGTTATAGTCATTTTATGTGTTTGCTGAGGTCAGTTTGCTTTAGTGGCCATTCTAAATCAAGTTTTTCATTCATTCAACCTTTATTTATACAGGCTAGCCTCGTTGAGTCACGGGGACTCATTTACAAGAGGGACCTGTCTCACTCACACCAAACAACCATCCACTCTCACACTCACACCTAGGGTCAATTTAGAGTCACCAATCAGCCTAACATGCATGTTTTTTGGTCTGTGGGAGGAAACCGGAGTACCCGGAGGAAACCCACGCATGCACGGGGAGAACATGCAAACTCCACCCAGAAAGGCCCCCGGACCGGGATTTGAACCGGCAACCTTCTCGCTGAGAGGCAGCAGCTCTACCAGTTGTGCCACCGTGCTGCCCAAGTTGACTTCCAAAGTGAAAGACCTGTAGAAGTTAATCCAGTAATTACTTTCTTAACTGGTTCATGAAATATTTTGCCAACAGGCAGCGTTGATGCCAATAGTTGGCAAAGTTTTTAACAAAGATCTCATACAATCTGTTTGCACATGGAGCAAGTGTTGGGCATCATTCTCAGCTACTACCACATTGAATTTTAACTCAATATCTAAGAAATCAACTTGATTTTTTTTGTGTTTGCTAAAACGGATTAGCTGTGGGAGCCATCTTGAACTGGGTCGACTCTGAACAGTTGCAATCACCAATGATCAATTTTTAAGAGTTTCACTAAAATCCCTCAATTGGGTCTTAAGATATTTTTCTAACAAACAGATTAACATGCACATACAGACGCATGCAGTTACATAATCACCCAGCACCATGAACAATGGGCTCTGAAACATGAAACAACTGTCGACAGTTCTCATCTCTTTAAGTGGAATCATGGCTTTGACCTGTTTTTTCTATTAAAGCTGCAGTTGATGGCATGATTATTGTGTGTTGATGATACTTAGTTACATGAGGATTAACAGTACCTGGCACTTTCCCTCCACTCAGAGTCCTCTCCATCTCGCACGCCGATCTCATCCATCTGAGTGAAGAGGTCATGGGGGATGTGCTCCTCATCATCATCTTCTGCCCCCAGCAGGAACTGCACCCTCTGAGAGGGGGTGTCTGTGAGAGTTTACGTTAGATACATAAAATGAATTGAATCAAATAATGTAACATGAATTAATATAATGGTAGGTTTTACCATAAACTGGTGACTCTCTACCCTCAACCAAAGGGAGGCTCTGCTGCCTGCTCCTCCTCCACTGTTTCTTTCCATGGTGACGGTGCCTGTGTTGGCTGCGGTGCCGAGTAGTGCCTATGGGGACGTGGACCCCGATGTAGAGAGTCCTGTGGCCTGGGTACAAATCCCACATGATTAAAGGACGAGCAACAACAGCTGAGGTTTTCTTATGTTACTCAAGGTTGTTGTTTTTTTTAACAATCAGAGAATCAATGCACATGATAATATGATGTTAACTGTTGCTCTTTAATATTAATATTACCTTTTCTCTGTGGCTAAAACGTGTGAATTATCATAACTGTTTTTGAATGATATGTTTGCAAAGCATGACAAAACGAGTTTATGTCCCCTTGAACACACATACAGTATTTTCTGGTGTATAGGTCGCACCTGTGTATAGGTCGCATTGTCCAATTATCACCAATAGATTGGAAAAATCCCTAGATAGGTCGCACTGGTGTATAGGTCGCACCTACGTTTAGCTCTGCTGCAAATGTCTGCCACAGGAGCGCACAGCAAGGCTTTTAAGAAGATTAACACTTAAAAACAATTATTTGTTTGATAAAAATTATAGCAAATATATGTCTGAGCTGAACTTTTCCTTAATAAATGAACGTAATTGTGAAATGAGCTGGATTTAAAAATTTGTTTCGCCGAAAGTGATAACAAGCCATATATAGGTCGCACCTGTGTATAGGTCGCAGGCCTTGAAAAAACCATAAAAAGGTGCGACCTATACACTGGAAAATACGGTAAATCAAATCAGTAACATCATTGTACGTGATGATAAAGTAACTTAATTTAGAACAGAAGCAAACTGATCGACATTTGGACTTGGGCTCAAATTCCAGCCATAAATATTTTGCATGTGTAAAAAAGATTTGTGACCATGTAGAAACAATTTGTATGAAAAAAATAATTGTATTTGTAAAAAAAAAAAATTACAAGTTACAAAACTTTTTTACGATTTTCTGTTTACAGATACCAATCCAATAGGGGCAGATATAATAAGATTTCATCTTCTTTCTGCTCCCTTCATTTTATCCTACTTGTATTCTTGTATCTGATGAAACTGTCTTCTATTGTTCTTTTAAAATGAATGAATAAACATCAAATCAAATCAAATCAAAAAAACTATGTGTACAAGTTTTGTCCTGGATTTTCCTCCTCTCAGCTGATTGGTCAATGTCATGTCAATCACAAATTGAGGATCCAATCAGAGAACAGACGGGTTTGGCTGTAAACGCTTCTTGAGCGGACTGGTGGTCAGAGCGTCCGCCATATTGAATGTGGCAAATCTGCAGGTCATCTAATAGAAGGAAATGGACTGAACTTCATAAAACACCGTTCTATAAAGTGTCTGAAGTTAATCCCTGTCTTTTACACACACTGATATATTTGGAAAACAAACAGACACCAAAGACAACATTTGTAACTAATAATAAAAAGATCCTAAAATGTACATGTGATGTGGATTTTATGAATAAAGATCACTAAAGTTCACATTTAACAGATTTTGATTAATCACATTAATGAACATGTGTATACATATACAGTATATACCTGCATACTAATATATCT